>JANHMN010000001.1:254957816-254983066 GCA_030674055.1 Rhabdomys pumilio | reverse complement strand
CACACACACACACACACACACACACACACACACACACACACACACACCTACTTCTTAGAAAAACATAATTCTTACAAAAGCCAGTTAACTGATTTTTCCAAAAACTACTAGAGACAATTTATTTCTGAACTCAGAATTTTATTTAACACAGCTTTGGGAGGGATCATCTGGCTGTGAAGCCAGGCAGGGGTGTTTTGCAGGAAACTAAAGAGTTCTCAATGGGTCATAAGAAGGGTCTAGAAGTTACAAATTAATTGAGACATATGAGCGTCCTGCTGTCTTTTCATTCCTTCCCTTTGAATTTCACATGTGCTTCTATACACAGAGGAGATCGAGATATACTGTTGTCTTCTGGATTTGGTAATGTATTCAGTGGAGAGTGACATTATCCCCAGACAAGGTTTGTCTCACAGTGGTCATCTTGTTAGGATTCCAATGAGTATTAGATTCAGATCATTAAGCAACATGACTTCAAATGCAAGGCCTTGGCAAGATGTTTATTCCATCGTTTCCATGTGATTACCCAAATATTAGTTGCTTAGCACATGCAGGAAGTGGTGTGTGTGTGTGTGTGTGTGTGTGTGTGTGTGTGTGTGTGTGAGAGAGAGAGAGAGAGAGAGAGAGAGAGAGAGAGAGAGAGAACTAAGAGTAAAACTCAGAGCTTTGTGCACCATTCATTCATGACAAAGCTCTGTATCCCCAAGACAATACAATTACTGCAGGGACAATTTTGACCAACAAAGGTTCTTTTCTAAGCATTTGGAATTGGAACTAGAACATTTTAGCTAAGAGTTAGGTTTCTAGGCAAAAAGGAAAAGGGGGCATGGGATAGGGTTTTCTAGGGAGGGGAATTGGGGAAAGGGGATGGCATCTGAAATGTAAATAAAATATCCAATAAAAAAAAAAAAAAGAAAAAACATTATTAAAAAAGAGTTAGGTTTCTAGACAAAATGTCAGATCTGGAGCTATGGCATTCTCTATAGGGTAACTAAGTAAAGCCAACCAAAGTACTGGGAGGACTGGTCCTTAATTCGAAAATTTCCATATGCTTAAGTACTTTGAATAAAATTGTGAACTATGCATGAAACCTAAAGTAGACTTGACTGTCTAGACAACTTGCAACTCCTAATCCAGTATACACGCTACATGAACAATATCCTGTATATTTATTCTATATATTTAGGGAACAACATCAGGTTTAGTTTATTCAATAAATAATTAATGAAAAACTACTCAAATTAAATGTGGAGTCTGTGGATATTGAGAGCTGGCTGCAATTCAGTAAGAGATATGAAGATGATGGTAACCTGGAGAGGAAAGAGGAGGTATATTTCCATGCTGGGGCTATGTGATCGAAACCTAAACTAATATATTTTTCTAAGATAGATGGGTTTTATTTTTCATATATTCAAGTAGAAGGAAAAATAGGATTGATCTGTGATGATATCAACTATGAGTGGCTCCTTCCAAGGCTTTCCTGGACTTTAACAAAGTCACTCACACTTCAACTCTGCCTGTTTTTCAACTTTGCCTCTGGTCTGTTCTGCCTGTTTTGGCTCCATTTTTCAGTTCCTGATAAAGGCAGAGGACTCATGGTATGCTTCAATCATTTGTTAATTAAAATCTGCTCTCTGCAATTGACTTATTCTCTCTACCTAATCCTAAGAGAAAGATGTTTCTTCCTCTCTGGCTTTACTTTAGTGAAGGCAACCTACACTCCAAGACAGGTTAATTCCTTAGCACAATTCCCATTCTCCTGATGTTCTAATACGTAAAACATTTTATGCAAATTAAGAAGTGATTTAGGAAACAATGTCTTTGTCTTGCAGACTGTTTACTGTTACTTAGGAAACTGTACTTCCTATGATAGTAACAGTGACTCTTCACATGTGAGGATTTTTTATCAGTATGACTGCTTGAAAAATTAACACATTTCTTAGTAAGGACATAGGATAATAGGTATTTTTATTTATATATTCAATGTGGTCTAAGTATTGCCATGGACATATTTTAATGGCATGAACAACCTCATTTGTTACAAGGATTAGTAGAGAGGCTGAACGTCAAATTATCCAAGAATAAGCAGTAAGCTGTAAAGCAATGACTAAAACCCTTTTAATTTCACCATGGTGGCTATTACCATTAAACAAAGTTATTTCAAAAAAATATATAATTACTCTTACACATAATATAGAAATATCTCTTGTGATCTTCACAAACAAAAGATTAATTGTTAGAAACAATGACAGAAATATGAATTTAAGAATAATTATATTTAAAACATTTTAAATTAGAACAGTGTTGGAACAATGGTACAGTCGGTGAGGTGCTTGTTTTCTAAGTATGAGAAGCTGAGTTTGGTCCTCAGAATCAGTGTTTAAAATGATGGCCATTATGGCATTCACTTGGGGTCTCTGTGAAGAAAAGGAATTCCTACGTGTTGCTGACCATCTAGCCTGACTTAATTGGTATGTTCCATGTCAGTGAGACTCTTTGATGGCATCTAAAGAAGGACACTTGTCAAATCTGGAGCTATGGCATTTTCTATAGGGTAACTAAGTAAAGCCACCCAGAGTACTGAGAGGACTGGTCCTTAATTCTAAAATTTCCATATGCTTAAGTACTTTCTTATTCTTTGGCCTCTATATGACTGGCACACATGTGTACATACGTGCAAAAAGAAAAACACGTTCACACATACATATACAAAGATGAGTTAAGACATTTCACATTCATATGTATTTCTTTAAAGTGCACCAATTTTTACAAGCGTGTTCTACAAAGAGATCTTTCTTGTTTCCTTTTTCGTAGCTCCTGATAGCTATCACTGGTACAATCTAGTATGGTCCTTATTGGTGACACACTAACAATACAATAGTTCTTCTGGCTGTAAATGTGGGTAACGGTTGGTTTGCAACCATTCACTGTAAGTCCTGCTAAAGATGCCCTATTTTTGGCAGCTATTTGCAAGATTTGTTTCTCCCTATAATTCTGCTTTTGAACATCATCACCCAGACCAGTGTCTTTGTTTACATCTTGCTCCCTATTGCTGCTCACTGTGTACTACTGAAAGCCGCCAGACTTGCTCAATTCCCAGCACTCAGTGGCTCTGTTCCATCTTCTGAGGGACTTTGTATAAACCTCCTGTGGAAATTGCACTTACATTCATCCTGTAACAGCTGTTTGGGCAGCCTGCTGTCATCTATATTCTCTGCTTGGACAACCCCAATAAACTGTTATGACAAGTATCACTTTAATCAATTAATCAACACAAAATGTGCTAGACCTGGTGTGAAAGGACAGGACATCTTCCTCTTAGTAATTTAGCTCTAGGGGGGGTGGTGATACCACACGCAGGGAACGGCTATGCTCAAGACAAAGGAGTACCACTAATAACGAATCACAGAGGGCCACAGAGGGTGCAGAAAATGAACTGAACTTGGTTCCTACTGAGTGAGATTCTTTTTTTTTTAACATCCCCATGAAAGGTGAGAATAGAGGGTATGTTGAAGTCAGATTTACGAAATACTCATGTTGTTCCAAACACTGTCCAAAGTATTTTTAAAATGCGTCATCCCCCTGATTACTTAGAAAAATCACAGTTCACACTTGTGTTTTCCTCCAATTTTCCAGATGAGCAGTAGAGGCTCAGAGAACCATAGCCACTTGCTCATGTGGAGGAATGGGCACTCAAGTGTGGTCTGTTCCACTGTGAACAGGGATGTTGCAGTCCGCTGCGTATTGCAATGACCTAGAGGGGAAAGCCAGAACCGAAGCATTTAGGATGCCAGAGCACCAGCGCATGTTGATACGCACTGCACCACAGAACTGGAGCTGCTGCTGCTGCAGAAGAATGACTTCGGATGTTTTTGAGAAGGTTCAGGGTACAGACTCCGAAAGGGGTTAGGGGACTGAACCAGTACTGTTGTTATCTGTAACTATGGTAATCAAACCCGTGAGGCTGGTGCAAGAAAGTGAAGAGAAGAAGATGCCAGGCCACTGAGAAGTACTCGTAAAAGGGTCCGATAGTTTCGACACACATCATTTAGATAGTGAAAACAGCTGGCCTTGGAAAGAAATTGAAAAAAAAAAAAAACACAAAAAACCAGAATAGTCTATTTTGAAACAGAAGCCTGTTTGCAAGGTTTTGGCTTCAATTTCTACTCTTAACCATGTCATAGCCTTCTGAACACCATGACATAAATTTTTAAGATTGAAAAAAAAAATAGCGTACTATGTTATGCAAATACAGGTATGACAGAGAGGATACAAACGTCCACAAGAAACATCTAGAAACAGGCTCCCTTTGTTTGATTGATTTTTACTTCTAAGAATTCATAAAATGTGATTGTGGTGCAGCTTTCCCTGTATGCTATCAAAGATTGCTTCCAAAACTTTCTTATGCATACCCAAGTCCACAAATGCTGAGGTCCATTATGTCAAAGACATAGCATATGTGCACAATGTATGTCCCCAGGCACACTCACCTGTGTGCATTAAATCATCACAAGTTTACTTATAATATCCAATATTATATGAATATGTAAATTATGTTGCATTGAATATGACAAAATAATAAGATAAAGCGTCAGCACACATTAAGTACTACAGACCCCACTTTATCTGCAAGTAACGCTGAACGAAAATACACAGGGCAACAACGTACCAGGATTTCCAAAGTGCACTTGGTGTTTGTCATCTTCGTTAGACGGACTCCTACGCAAGACAACCAACACTGAAATCCTTTCCAAGAATACATAAATCCTTGTTGAGTAGCTGATCAACAGATCACGCTTTTAAAAATGGCAGATAACAAAATTTTGCACTGATTTCTATCTCAGCAAAGATGCCATTCCCATTATCTGTGAATATTTGTAAGAGGAATGTTAAAAGATACAACCACAATTGCTTTCTCCATTAACAATGGTCAAGCTTCAGATGCAGCATCTGGGCCATATCTAACAAAAACCAGTTGTGCCATATGGGACTTCCTTCCCTTAATAGTTATGATCTCCCACCAGGGATTTGTCTCTGATATTTTCTCACTGCAATCCAGCTTGGTGTAAATTGTAAAAAAAACCTCCATTTATTTGAGACATCTTATGCCATGAATATTTTTTACATGTCCATGCATTCTTCTATGTAGAGTATTCAAGTTTTTCCAAATACCATGTGAAGACACTTACTGTAAACAAAAGTCCTAGTGAGGAAAACCAGCTCACTATTCCTGAATAAATAAGCTCTGATCACAGCTCTCATATGGAGATTAAATGTCTGCAGAAAATGGTAAAAGTTAGAAAAGAATACAAATCTTACCAGCTTTCTTTCTGGAAGCATCTAGTAATTTCTTTATGTGAGAGTTACCCCTGATTCAGAGTACAGAAACCGTATCACATGCTTTCATTCTAAAACACATTCTGTAAGTTCATTCTTTGTTTTGATAACAAGAGAATTTCCCATCTCTAGAGTTGCAGAAAGAAAGCAAATTTTAAAGTAGCCGAAAAATGAATCTCTAATGGTATTTAAATTTGATATGTAAGAAGAGAACTCAATGATTGGCTTTCCTGTGTGCCAAAAAAACTAGAAGCCTTAATTATGATCTATGAAGCCATTAACGTTTTTTTCAGGTCTCAGAGTTAATGGAATAATGATTTTTAATTGAGTACTAAAGATTCTTAAGTTGCTTCAAAAAAAATAAGCAAGTGTTTAAATCATCCAGATAATTTTAAAAAGAGAAGGAACATTTTAGATGCAAATTTCAATAGCAATTAGACTCATAGCTGAAGGTTGAAGGTGAGGAAATTTGTATGAGTTCACAAATTATTCTCAGAAGTTCAATGACAGCAGGAACATGGCTCTTAGGCACTAATGGCATGACATTACCTGCAGAATGATCTAATTCATTATTTTCCAAACTATTGGAATAACACGCAACGTCCACATAATTGGAAGCATGTTTCTGAAGCACAATTGCCCAATTAACATTTTTAATTAACATGTTGTCTTAATATTTAGACTTACTAGATAAATAATTTGATTCTTCTATTTCTTCAAAGACCTTGACAGGCACAAAATGGATAGCAGATACAGACTGTTTGTTGTAACTCTATGTGACATGACCTCTTCAGGGTTTTTTATTATCTCGTAGCTCCCCATCAATCACTTTGTTTACAAAATCATTTTCACTTAAAATTCTGTGGCCCTCTATCTCTCCAACTGTCGTGCAATGCGTGCTGTGTGCATGCACACAAGCATTCATTTATTAGATACCTGTTACAGCCAAGGCAATCAGCACCATCACTGTCCACATCTCCCAAGTCTGGTGAGGCGAGACGTTCTGTTGTAGAAATTTTGTACGTTGACATTCTTTATTTTCTCTCTCTTTCTTGTCTTTTCCATCACTCATCTGGTGTATGTGTGTGTAAGTCGCAAGGCGCAAGCATAGAATGGTTTGCCTGTGGTCTTTGGAGGATTGCCTTAGGTTGTAGTCGTATTTTCCAGCTCTTTTGAGACAAGGTCTCTTGTTTGAACTGGTACACTTGTGCGTGTACACACACACACACACACACACACACACACACACACACACACACATTTATATACTTGAATTTGAGAGATAGCAAGGGAGATATGAGAAGGGGGAAGGGAATGTAGAAAATGATGTGATTACATTTTAATTTTAGAATGTGTTTTTAAAATAAGTGTGGTATTTAAGAATGTTTTGCACTCCGTATAATGAACATAAGAGCAGTGCCAGTCTTATCTGAAGATCCTGGAAACTGACTCACTTGGAATATTTCTACAAACTGCCCTCACCACTATAATGAGAACTTAATCTACAGAAATTTCATGGCACAATACACAAAGTGTTACATGAGAGAGACTTCCCCAGCTTTTTACTTTGTTCTGGGAGACAAAGCAGTGACACAGGATATGGGAAGTGCAGATGTTCCAGAGTCAGAATCCTCTGCATCTAGAAACAGTCACTGTCCAGGGACAATGATGAATCCCTTTACCTCCAAACTATGCATGTCTTTCTCTTCCTATTGCTCACTGGAGTTGTTTCTTTCAGCTTTATATTTCCTATTCTGCCCAATCCTACACTAACACATATAATTGATTCCATTTCTTCTCCAACCTGCTCAGCCAATTGGTTCATAACTTGGAAAAATGAGAAGAGTTGGGTTAAAAAGGATATCATCTTTGAGATGTGTTTGCATGAATTCCTAGCTTCAGGATTATGCAATTTCTAGAGTCTGGTGATTCCCTATTTAGGTGTAATACTCTACTTTGTGCTTTATATCAAAACAGGCTCCATGAACTATTAATCCTCATGTCCTTTAAAGAAAAATCAGCCCAGGACAGCACACCTCTTTGATTGTCATGTACATCTCTGATGTACAACATTTCCCATTTTCTGTCCTATAATGTTGACAATGATTTATTCAGTGGCTGCCTTTCTTAAAGTGTAAGTGTCAAGGACAATGATGGCTTTGTCCTTTTCACTTGGATGTCCACTCTGCATCATTGGTGAGAACTCAGGACCTGTCAGTAACTGCTGTTACATTAACAACTGAGCTCTGTATACTCAAACTTAGGACATTCTTTAGAAGTCCTCCTATATCAAGTCGTCACTGGCCTCCAAATATCAATATGATTGCTTCAGTTTTAGAGTTCAGGAAACCCAGCTTGAAATGCTTCAAGAGCACCCATTTTTTCTAATTACAATATTGAGAAAGATTCTTGTGGGAGGAGAGAGGTGATAGAAGACTTCCTGTAGCCACCATATTTGCTGTGTTTATCCTTTGTGCTAGAAGTTACACTTTAGTCTTAGATGACATGTTTAGATTATATTTGTTTAGACGACAGGAAAGCAAATGAAGGGTGGACACAGCACAAAAGAAACATATTTTAAAACTGTTTAAAAATAAATACATTAAAAGGGCAAGTACGGACTGGAGGGTTAGACAGAATTTTTTACAGGTAGGCAAGAAGAGATAGAATGAAAATATATATGTAAGGATATAAAGGAATAAATGTACCAGGAAAAGGATAAGAAAGTGCTTGACAGGCTAAGCCATTAGACATCAGACACTGTCACTTCTATAACACAAACCCAGCTTTGTCTGGCTTTTGAGTGTCTATCCTGGTGAGTGATTTTTATGGATGAAGTGCAGAGGACAGTAATGTCTGAGAGCTTTCAGTCCTAAAGGAGTCACTGCCAGATGTTCCGCCGTTAATATGATAGATCAGATATTTGAAACACATGGCTATTTGCTTTCCCTATTTCAGAGGAAAACTAGATGTAAAAATCTACAAGCTAGATTATCTGCTGTAATTTGAGACAGAGCCTTAATAGTAACATAGAGGAGGCTTGCATTCCGTATGCAGTGGAAGGTGGCCATGATATCAGTACCTTCAGCCTCCCAGGTACTGAGATTGTAAGCCTGTCACCACACCTGGTTAAGGTTAGGTGTTTAAAATAATTTATCAATTGAAATATGTTCTATGTTTTAAACCGATATGTGCTTTTCTTAAAGTAGGAAACCTTGATTTTCCTAAAAAACAACGTAGCCAATAATACGTCAGGAAAAATTCTTAATGATAACAAAGTTTTATTAACTAGATGGACAGTCTTTAGGCTGAACTCTATGAGGGTATCGGTCACTGGTCGTATCTGAAGAAATACCAGACAGAGGTAGAAACATTCAGGAACTTTTTTATACTTGTTTCCTGATGTTTGAATTTCATTTCATATCTCAGTTGTTTTCTTTGAGTTTTAAGATGGCCGGGTCAAGAAATATCATACATGTATGAGTAAGGCGCATTCAGAAAGAGTTTATTATTATCATTATTATTATTATTACTGTTGTTGTTGTCGTTGTCATCATCTTCATCATCATCCATCATCTCCATTATCTAAAACTCCTTCAACTACGAATGATGAATTTCATTTGGAACCCTACTATTTGGGAAGCTGTGGGGAAGAGGAACCTGAGTTTTGGATTAGTCTGGACTATACAGGAGGCCTCTGCTCAAAAATAACCCAAGCCAAACTAAACCTTAAATGTTAATCATGATCATATCTATAGTTAATTTCTGATTGTGGAGAATGGCATTCACATTTTTGCATTTGTTTCTTGCTACCCAGGAGAACTGAGGACTTTGTTCCTGCCAGGCCAGTACTGTATCACTGAGTCACACTGTGAGCTGTGTCTATGCAATCTTAATCTACTGAAGGAAAAAGGAGAAGAAGAGAAAGTTTCATGAGACTGTTGTCCCTCGTTGCCAGTTCAAGTTTATATCACTGATACGATTTCATAAGCAAGCAAGAAATCACGTGAATCTAAAAGATTTTACAGCTTAAAAACTAAGGTTTGCTTTCTCCTTAAGACTCAGCACAGAGCGTTATTACCATAGGGAATCATTGTCTGAGTGGAGAAGAAGTCTCTTTGAATTAAATATTTTCTCTTATTACCAAATACGTATCCAAATTTTTAAAGGGGAATATGTCTCTCAAGTTTAATGGGAATATTTTTCTTTCCTTAAAGCTGTCTTGGGGCATTTGATAAGGTTTAAAAGTTTGAGCACAGAAGTCAAACTTGAATATACTCATCAGACCATTCCCATGGGTGGTTGTCTCTGGCCATCGTTGCTTCTAAGCAGTAATACACACTTATGTTTCCATAACATTATCTTTAAGGTGGCACATAGAGTTCAGGTTAGTTATTTGGTTCCATAAAAAATAAAATAAAAGATATTGCTGGTTTCAGTAACTCCAGAAACACAGTAGTTTATATAAATGAACTTGCCATAAAATCAGAGTTAGTGGGATGGCGTCTGCGGAAATATCAAAGGGGTAAAATTACTAATAATTAAAACGCAATTTTTGGTATTTTGTTATTTCTCTTTGTACTTGAGTGAGTTCCCAAACAAAGCTTCTATTTAATTTAAAGAATTCTATAGAGTCCAACCACATTGATAGCAGCATGAAGTGACTCCTGGAGGAGACATTAAGTGTGTAATGTGCCTCTCTTTCTGTAACCTATTTACCACATAAAGCTTGACAAATGACTGTCTGGTATAGCCTCCAACTCATGCAGGGTCATAGTAAAAATCTCCTGTGTGCGCATTACCAACATTATATACATCTATATACATTCTGGCTGTGAGATTCTGGTGTGAACCAGTATGTCTTAAAAGAGAAAGTACTCTCTCTCAACATTATGAAGGTTATAAAACACTCTATATACATTCAATAACTTGAAAAGATGGCCCAAAGGATGCCTGAGAAATAGGCACTTCAGAATACGGTTATCATAAATCAGAAACTGCATGCTCAAATGGAAAACCAAGATGACAAAACTGAGATACTGCTTCTTAAAACAGACAGGCAGACAGACAGACAGACAGACGGACGGACAAAAACAACGGCTGAAGTTGAATATTCACGCATATTTCCAAAGAGCTCTGTTAACATAATTTATATTAACATACATTAGTGGTGGCCATTTTTTCTACCCATGAACAGTAGACTGGAGAAAAATAAATTTATCAGGTAAGGTCCTCAGGCAAGGGAAACCAGCACTAGCGACATCAGTGTTTGAACAAAATGTCTATGATGAGATAAGTAACTATTATTTATTATTTATTTACTTAATAAATAATAAATAATGCATGTGAGTGAGTGCGTGCATGTATGTGTGCCTGTGTGCGTGCGTGCGTGTGTGTGTGTGTGTGTGTGTGTGTGTGTTTGTGCTCTCACACTGATGTATTTACATGTGTTATCATAAAGGAGTGGATGCCAGAGGTCAAAGGTGATTTTCTTCTTTTATCACTCTTCACCTTATGTTTTGATGTAGGGTCTTTGATAGACCCCAACCTCAGCAATTGTGTAAACTAATTGTGCCATGTGCCTAAGAGATGTACTAGCTTGCCCACTCCTCCTATCACATCACTAGTGTCACAGATAGCCACAGCCGTGGATGCTGGGGAGGCAAACTCAAGTCCTCATGCTGTCACTACAGGATGGATGGTATTGGTTCACCCTTCTGCTGGGGCTGAGATTAGTAAATATCAATCAATACTTGGATCCCAACTCGTTCACCCAGCTATTCATTGAACATGTAACATACCCTCCCTGTTATTATATAGTCATGGTTCAGTTTGTCATGACACCAGGCATGCATAAGTTGTCTGAGGGGCGTTTGAGAGGGCCATTTGACTCTCAAAGCCTTAGGAAGTCATAAGGCATGGATCTTGCAGAGTGATTGTTCTCTGAAGTCACCTGAGAGGCCACATACATATTAAGGAGGCCACTCTGAGGAAAAGCGAGGAACTTCCTCTTTGAATCTGAGCCTGAAATAATATTGAGTAAATTCAGGTTCAATGTATCTCTGTAACAGTGAATTTCATGCTTGTGCATAGCTAGAAGTTATACAAAATCATATTGTCTTATTAGAGGTGGGTGAGGAGAAAGGGGTTTATTTTTGTTTACAGACCACTACCAATTATGGGAAAAAGCCAAGGCAAAATCTCACGTTCTGAAAAAAAACAACAACATATACTTGGCACATAACATTTTCTCAAATATGTTGATCTATATTTGTAGATAATTATCAGTTTTCTATATGAGAAAAGTAAACAGAAAATATTTTACTATTCCGTTAACACCAGATGAGCTGAGACACTCAGGAAGAGCACATCTGTTAATTAAAACACAGCAGACTTTAAGAGTTACCACTCTATTTAGATTTTTGTTTGAGGGAATAAAGGGTGTTATTGACTGGTGAGAGATTACGGAAGAGTAAGTCATAAATTGTTTAGGCCCTGCCACCTCCACATCAATATTATAGCATGGGATTGAACAACATGTGTACGTATGTGTAGCACTTTGTGTTATGTGCTGTAAGATGCTTTGATTACAATTCTAAGTGTGTGAGGTTTTGCTTCTTCCTGATAATTAATATTTGTGTAAGTAAACAGCCAAAGGTATTTTAAAATGGGCAAGCAAGTACAGAAGAAGAGAAAGACTGTATGTGACTAGTAAGTCAATCAGTTTCCATATTTACAAAGTACTTAGCGTTTTTTCCTGAATGCTAGGTTTATATGTGCGAATGGAATATTTAGAATGTTTCTAATGTTTAGAAAATTCATGAAAGGTTGGCTATGAATAAACGTGTCTGATTTTCATGGTTGTCATTTTTTCTTGCCATTCACCAGGGAGGAAACTAGCTCTGTAAATATTTTTATAACATCCACACCAGGACCTCTCAAATCCAGGGTCACTGTAAACTGTAAATCAGATGTCAATGTGATCGAGAGATATGCTTCTTCAAAATGTTGGATGACTTAGCATATCTGTATCAAACATACAAACACACACACACACACACACACACACACACACACACAACTGGAGAGAGAGAGAAAGAGAGAGAGACAGAGAGAGACAGAGAGATGCAGGCAGGTGTACATGTTTCCAAGAAGCAACTCATTTTAAATGAATTGCCCAGACCAAGTGCCCAGAGTCTCAACTGTTCCAGTCCATTGCCTTCAACAGCTGGTGACTGGAGCTGCCTCAGCAGGGGGGTGACTGCGCTTTGCAAATCTTTCTCTGAGGTATGAAGGGCAACATGGAAGGGGAGTCAGCATATTGCACAGCCAAGGTACAAACTGCCAATTGAAAGGGAATTTCTCCTGAGGTTCAGATGTTAATAAAGATATACAGAATGAAATCCAAACAAAGTAACCACACCTGCATCCAAAACTAAGTGGGAAAAATTCTTGCTGGCAGCAGACTGAGGCATAAAGCAAGATGTAGCAGAGCAGCGGCAAACCAGTCGCCTTCCCTGGGACTTCTGTTCAGCCTACGGTTTGAATTGTAAAATGCACACAGCCATGAATGTACACAGTTCACATTAAATTTAACAAAAGATTTAAAATACCGCATAGCTATCACTGGAGAATGTGAGGGAAGGGTTCCCCAAGTTAGCCTCCTTTTTAGACTGACAGTTTAGCTCAGAGACAGTGTTTTCCAGCACATATAGGTACTGGCTTCCATCCCAAGTGCATACATAGGTGTGTCTATAATGGTAGTACTTTAATGCTTTTTACATTTGCCTTTCTGTTGATAACTTTATATCTAATTTCTACCTTTCTTTTGTATCTTTCAACATGTCTTCCTCCTATCACAGAGTCTAATGAGTTGAGTTTAACTAATAAAAAACATGTTTCCCCCTAATACTAGATTTGGTATTATATTAATCTATTACTAATTATAAAAGTGATACATGATTATAATTCTGTGGTCAAGAAACTGTATTTGTCTGTATAGCATTAGAAAGATAAAATTGTGTAAAAGATGAGCAATTAATAAGATGAGCATAGTAACGGTTTCTTCCACAAAATTACAACACTAGACTAAGTAAGAATACAAGTAAAATTTATAGTTCAAAACTCACACTTCTACAAATCCCTGATACAAATCACACATTGACATTACACACACATGAGCCCAATCTGGTGGACAAAGGCCTGGCCCGCAGTTTTTTGTTATGTAAACACTCTCCAACTAAAGTGCTTTTAGGCACAATAAATAAACATATTTAAAGGCGCTAAATGTAATAACCTATAGCAGATCTGCCCTTGAGTAACACTGAACGAACAAAGCCAGTTAGCTAGACTTTAGAGAGTATTTATTGCTCTTGTAGATTAAAGAAGTTACAGGAGGAGCCACAGAGCCATACACAGGTTCCTTATCAAAGTTCTTCAACAGAGATAAGACACTGTGTACACACAAGATGCTATGTGAAACTACTCAGCTAGATAGCACAAGAGGCAGAGGGAGAAGCAAACCAGTAGAGGTAGAGAGGAGACAGGAGGGATTAACTCCAGTGAAATGGTATAATCTTCGGTTGGCATGGAAACAACTAGAAGCCACGGCAAGTGTCTGGGCAAAGCCTGTGGTTTTGTAAGATGTCTAGTTCGGCGAGACAGACAGCTAGTGTGTATAAAGTGTGTGAAGACACTTTGGTAACTGACATAACAGCTGGCTTTATGTTAATCATCTCAGTTTGCATATGCTTTATTTTCTCTCTCAAAGCCAACTGCTTTTCACCACCTTCAGAAGACTTTTAAGTTTATATTTCTGTTAAATGTTATAACATTTTATGGAAGTCTAGGAATTATGTTTTCATCAAAGGAGTGACAGTGTGGTTGGCTGGTAGAAATAAGCCGTTGGAGAAAGCTCTTAGGTGAAAGCAAAGGCCTATTTGCTGCCTAGAAGACCAACTGGCTAGATCCAGGACAATCTCTCTGTCAAGACAAAGCAAACTATGCTTGTCAAAAGTCAAACTCTTTCCCATAGAACCAGGAAAAGGAAGCATCTTTGACTTTTGCTGGATTGTTTCTTACAGTTCAAGATGAAAGCAGGGTGGTAGGCATGGTGTCTCACACCTACAACCCCACCCTTGGCAGACTGAGACAGATAGGAAGGCTGCCACAGCTTAAGGATGCTCTGGACCATCCAGTGAATTCTAAACCAGCCTGTAACAGTGTGCCAGTGTCTCAGATGAAATGCCATGATATGTAAGAACAATGAAAGCAAAGGAAGCCATGAATATGAAACAGAGCAACAGGGTATGCATGCGGGAATCAGGGAGAAAAGGGAAGGGAGAAATGATGTCATAATTTCAAAAACAGTTACTAAAATAAACTGATGTGAACTAAACAGGTGCCTCATCCTCTCCTCAAAGCTGTCTGGATCATAAAGGAACTGCAAGCAATCATGACAGTGTGATCCTTACATACTTCGTGGAAGCACAGTGGAAACTTTTCAATTTTTTTTCTAAAAAAGAGATTTGATATATGATTATAACCATAGCCATATTGTTGAATCCCTTTTTTGTATTCTAAATTTAATAACTTAGTTCTTAGATTGCCATCTATCCTATGATATCAGTAATACTCTGTGTGTGTGTCTCTGTATGTGTGTCTCTGTGTGTCTGTGTGTGTGTGTGTGTATGTGTTTCTGTGTGTGTGTCTCTGTGTGTCTGTGTGTATCTGTCTCCCTGTGTGTGTTTGTGTATGTCTGTGTCTGTGTGTGTGTCTGTGTATGTGTATCTCTGTATGTGTGTCTGTGTCTGTGTGTCTCTCTGTGTGTGTCTGTGTGTCTGTGTCTGTGTGTCTCTTTGTGTGTCTGTATGTGTGTCTGTGTGTGTGTGTCTGTGTCTATGTGTCTCTGTGTGTGTCTGTGTGTCTGTGTCTGCGTGTCTGTGTGTGTGTCTGTGCGTGTGTGTTGGATATGTGTGGCTGCATTTTCACATGCAGGTGTGTGTACATGGAGACCATGCCAGGACTTTACGATTCTGACCTGTCACTCTCTACCATAGTACCTTGAAATGGGGGTCTCACTCTGACCCAAATGTAGGTTTCAGACAGATTCACACAAATTCTTATTTCTGCCACCACCAACTCCATGGTTACTCAGCAATTCGCATGAGCATCAGGATTTGAACTCTGGTTCTAACACTTGTGGAGAAAGCACTATTGCTCACTGAGTCCTCTTTCCAGGATGTACTTTGCCTTTCCAATAACAGAATCGCCCCTAATATCTTAGATCAAGTTAAAGGATATAAAAGATTTCTGGGTTGGGGTGGGTCTAGAATTTTTTTTTTTTTTTTTTTGATCACTGGGGAGAAAACTTCATCTAGGTTTCCGAATTAAAACTAGCAAAGCTTGACAGAGTGCAGTGCAGTGTGGAACTGTGAGAAAGCTGTGCTATGGGTTAAGACTAAGTATATGATGTGTGCACTACTGTTTCAGAAGTCATCAAAGTCGATGCTAACCCATCCCCCTTATTATGATTTACAGATATTCAGCCATAGTACTCAGAATTAAAAAGTGATAAGACGTGTACATGAAAATGGGCATCATAATTTATTTGGTGTCATTTTAATGGATTCAAATGTCTTTTTTCTCCTTTTTTCCTGCTGTTGGGTTCAATTGTATATGATAAGTCTGAGCCATTATTGTAAATACATCTTTTGTGCTCAAGATTACTTACAAAATGCTTATTGGGCTTATTTGGTGCCCCGTTCTATTAGCTTAGCCTCTGAAATCCTAGGCCCTAGTATTCAGTTTTTGAATAGCTGAGCCCTTCCTGTGGCACTGGGAAATTAAATGTGGTTCCTTTCCTTCTTTTGCAGAAGTCTTATTCCATCAGGAATAATTTACTCTAATTAGAGCCTATGCATCCTGAAAATGTAAGTGTTTCTTCCAGGAAAGATTAAATGTTGTGCAATTTTATGTTTCTGTCAACTTCAAGAAGAAACTATGACCAAAATCATGCAACAGAAGAAAGTATTATTCCACAGACTTAGCTCAGGGGAGATGGCTGGTCTTTGGGCATCGGGTGGGCTAATTGACTATCAGCTTGCACATTCTTCCCATATAATCAAGCAACTGAGAAATGTTTTATAAGACTCACTAGGCTTCTTTATGTTGCAACAATTTATATTGCTTTTAGTTTACTTGATTCAGAGTGACATTTTGCCCAAAGGGCAAATAATAATACCCAG
This sequence comes from Rhabdomys pumilio, assembly GCA_030674055.1. NCBI lineage: Eukaryota > Metazoa > Chordata > Mammalia > Rodentia > Muridae > Rhabdomys > Rhabdomys pumilio. Next base: position 254,966,486 of record JANHMN010000001.1, on the reverse strand, counting down.
AGGGCAGTGATACCTAAGAGAAGTGCTACAAGGCACAATAGCCAGAGGAATCCAGGATGCTTGTCAGGTCGTCAATACCAATGGGTTGTGTTCTGTATTTCAGGGAAATATTTTACTTGATGAAAATTTTATGTAGTGTCCTCCATTCTTTCTGTATCTTTAAAAGCTGCTGACGTTACACAGCCCAGGCTGCATAAAGTTGAATGGACTGATTGATATCTTCTTCCACTGTGCTAATGATTAGAAAATGACCAGGTCACATGACCTCAGCTTGGAACCACAGTGTCAGCATCACATATTATATAGCTCAGTGTCTGTAATCACCAAAGAAGAGAAACTAAAAGGACTTTGAAGGATGAACACAGAAGATAAATCATGTTTCCAGGCCATCTGAGTGACTTTACATAAGGCATATGATATGCATACTAAAGGGGTCCTCGATTGTGTACCTGAACGAGAGTCTCAAGTGTGGACAAGCTGTTCTAGTGGCCAGTGTGGTCATTTGCGCTAATGATGTTTCCTCATACAACAATTCCGTTAGTTTCAGATAGAAAGTATTTCGGTGAACAAAGTCACATGTATTTCTATACACACCGAGGAGTGAAATTGCCTGTGACTTTATCACTCCATCCTTCAGACAGTCAATGAGGTTGTGTCAGTTTATAAACTAAAGATTCTCAGTCACTGATTTCTGCTTTTTCCCTCCATCCCTTCGTCTTGCCTTCCCTCCTTTCATGCAAGCATTCTGCCATTGAACTAAATCCCTAGCCCATGATAGGTTAGTGAAGATCCCTGCTATGGAGCCCAGGCTGTCCTCGATAGTCTTTCCTCAGCCTCACAAGCTCTGGATTACAGATATGCATTACTGTGCTTCGCTGAGCTCAAAAATTTTTTTTGTACGGACTCTCACAGTCTGGTGAGAGATGTATTGGAAGGATCACTATGCTCCCGTATCCACCTGCAGATTATCCCTTTCTTCCAAAGTTTCCTGCAACTGTCTTCATTGGTGTGTCTATGAAATATTCACATACAGGTCCTTTAACAGCACATAAGACATCATTGTCTAAAATTCAAAAGCATGAAAAGTCTCCTGGGTGAAATTCTTGTGTATTCAAGCTTTCCTTCATCAGTTCTCTCACTTTCTAATTTAGTTAACCCCTTAACAAACCGGCTCATGAGTGTCCGGTCTGTACTTGTCGTTTTGGCTTTATTCATCCCAGCTGAGTTTTTCTCACTATTATTAACCATTATTCTCTTATTTTGCTTTTGTTTTCTGACTTAAATAAAAGGAATTATATTTCATGAATCAAACAACTGTATTCTAAAATTTTGATGATTAAATTTATCCTGGACTTATTAATCTTGTTTTATGTTGTATAATTTTAGAGAATGTTATTGGCGACTTCTCACTGCTAAACAAATAATCCTGTGTCTATATATTTGGATTCTCCCATTGTAAAATTATGCTTTCTTAATATTCTTGAATCCAAGAGTGAATCCTATATGTATTATGACTGTCTACAGTAAATTTCATAGGCAATTAACTTAGGGTGTGATCCAGTCATCAAAAAAATAAATAAATAAAAAAAAGAAGCAAGCATCTTTCATCAAGGAAAATAAAATATAATAAAAATTAATTATAAAGTTCCTCTCTCTTTTATAAGTAACAAAAGGTTCTAACTAGAATAAAGTTTGCAAATCAAACTGCCAATAGCCAAACCATATGAGTGAAACAATACAGAGCTCAATAATAATAAGAACAATAAAAAATCAAAGGTAAGCGATGCTCAGAGTGGCAATGCATGAATATGGAACTAAGGACAAACGTCATCTCTTTCTGTCGATCAAGGCGAAGAGGCTGGAATTCACATAGGAAGCATGCAGTGGATTGTAGCTCATTTTCAAATTTAATAAGCAGTCTACTTCACCATGGATCTACAGCCATCATTCAGAACAAGAGGAAAAAGGACTGGTTCTACCTAATGGTTATCATCGTCATTCTCTGCAAGGAGAGAACCAAAACCTTAAGTTTGATCCTTCCTACGTAACTTATGATGTAAGACCTAACAGGATAGGAAGCAGATGATCCATCTTCATAAAGGATGGGTAGTCAATGGGTAGTCAACTCTCACAACAACAACAACAACAACGACAACAAATAAGAACAAATAACAAACAAGCAAGCAAACAACAACAACAACCCTGGATGTCAGTGGTCTTCCACACACCACTGGCATTTTAATATCCCATTAATGCCATGCCCAGACTTGGATTTTACACCCTCTCTACAACAGGATGAGTGTCATTAAAGTAGGTCTTTCAATCACCCCAACCATATTCATGGAGATCCAAAGTAAGAGTACATCTAAAAGTCAGAGTTGGGCTTGGAAAATGGCTTGGTGCCATTGCTGAGCAACCAGGAGGGGTAGAGTTTAGACCTCAGCACCTACGTCACAAGCCTGACATCCCACAAATGCTGGCAACACCAGATCGGAGGGATTTGCCTGCTTTCCCCATTTTGACGAGTGAGCAGGCACCCACACTTCGCCGTATGTGCACACTACCTCACGTGGGTGAAATGTTCAAAAGAGCTCAATAAAACAAAACCCATAGCAGCAGTTAGAATGAAAACAGAATGAAATGTGTAGATTCTTAGTCATGAAAAGTCTGCCAAGTTAAACCCCAAACTTTGGCAGAATGTGATGATTTTATTTCATTCAAATTTAATATTTACCATTCTGTGAGAATGCCATGATAACTACTTTAATAATTCTCTAATTAAAGCGGTTCTGTAGTAGCATCTTCATGCTCTCATAAGTTGGAAAGGCGAGCAATGCATTACCTGTGTTTTATCATGGCTGAAGTCCATCAGGACCGGGGACATAATGAGCTGCACCACTGACTACATCTATTTTTCTTGACATGTCATTTTTATGGGTCACTTTTCTCCCTTCACTTTATTTACTCTTTAGTATTTTTCTTTACCTTGGCATTGTTTTTCTTATCCTCAAAGCGCCTCATAGTGATTCATATTTGCTGTTAGTTTCCTCTATAGAAATTGTCATTATAAACAGTACCACTCTAGTGCCATCATGGGAAAAGTATCACGGGTGATTTTAACTTGAGTAACACTGCTCATGAAGTGAGAGTTTGATTCACTGTGTCAGGGGCACATTACACGTGTGTGTGTGTGATACATGTCTTAGCTCAGCTGCCACACTCACACTAGTCGTACTAATTATAAACAGATCCTGTTCATCCTTCATGCAGCGTCCCAGTAATAGAGCACAGGGAACACACTGCAGAGATATAGTTAGGTCTATACTCTTGCTCAAAGTCGATTTGGAAGTATTTTTTTTTAAATGTTAGGTGAATGTGGTTTACATGTGTTATTTTGCACATGGGTTTCTATAAATAACAGAGCACCTAGTTTAATCATTTATCAATTATTCAATAGGGATTTCAAGAACAATGTAAGTGATTAAAATATTTTCGTGTTTGCACATATGATTTACGTATTAATAAAGCAAGGTGCTAAAACCACATTTTGATATATGAGATCTATAAGGAAAGAAAAGAAAAAGCTTGTCAGCTTGAACTGTGTCTATTTGTTTTCCATGTAAGGAGAGGTGGTGTGCAGTTACTGAGGTAGAAATGAACATCATTCCCAGCCGGAATCTTTAGAATAATTAAAATAAAATTAACATTTCAATTGGACCTCATGCAACCACAGAACATTATTGGCAATCCCTGTGGTAGCACTCTCAGGGCTGTATCTTACCGTCTTCATATGCTGGCCGTTGTGTTAGAGTATCATTCCGTATAGAAGAAAGTTACTGTTGTTCACCTTAAACCTTTGTGTCCTGACCAAAAGAGCACTTCTTCAAAATTTAACCCTTTATTTCAAACGTGAGTTAAGTAAATAAGCTTTCATCTTTACAGTAGAAAGTATCAAATAGTTTGCTTAATGACTTTGCTAAAGATTTCACAACGTAGGCACATTTCTTGAGGAATTTCAGATGTCCGTTTAATCTCTAAAAGAAAATTATAATCATATAAACATAAAAAAAAACCCCTCACATTAGCAACTCAGAGTCAACTTTTTACCTTGATGGAAGTTCCCGCAATGCCATTTGGATTTTGGAGGATAATTATTTTAAATATCCATACACATACAGCCATAAATGTATATAACATCAATCTCAGGGTCTTCCGCTAGTTTTTAAGGAACTCACTATGCACTTTTGAGTTATAACTCAGCTATTGTACAAAAGTCTATGAGTGAACTGATTTTTAGAGGCCAGTTCTGTAACATTTTGAAACTGCTCATATCTTGACATTTATTATTCATGTATCTATCTTACAAAGGCACCACACATGTTTGGTGCTTTGAAGGACTTAGAGGTAGGGCAGAGGAGTGAGTTAATGAGTGGGTGCCTACCCTGCATCAGGATAAATGATAAGCACTGGGCATTGGGAGATTAAGAAGTCCTTGAAGAGCTTACATCCTAATGAGGAGAAGAGATAGATAAACAGACAATTACTCTACAGTCCATTAACCTTGTTGGCAGAGTGTAAATTAATAGAGCCATTCTGTGGGACAATTTGGCAATGTAGAAGCTGTAAAAACTTGCATAGCCTTTGATCCAGCAAGTCTCTTCCTAGACATCTGGCCATTTATCTCTAGGTCTTGGCTTCTGTGCTCTCCTTTCCCCACAGCTGTACTGTGAGCACCCATTGCTACCAAAAAGATGTGTACTACATGTTGGTAATATAAAAGATGCCACAAGATTGGATATCTTATGAAGGTAGAGCTATGCAGTGGAGTCTCAGCCTAAATCCCCTCTTCCTAGCAATGACGCCTAAGACAACCAGTGAACTGTTCCCAGAGTTATGGAGGGAAGTACAACCCTCCTCCACTTTCTTTTGTTCACTCTGAAAACGTATTCACTAACCATCAGTTCACTCTCTCCCTCTCCTATACCTCTGGCTTTCTTCTTCCCTTTTATTTGTAAGTGTGTGTGTGTGTGTGTGTGTGTGTGTGTGTGTGGTGTGATAGAGAGATCGAGCTTTGAAACTGTTACCAAAGAGGTCTTGAACTTGGCATCCTCTACCTCAGTTTCCTTACCACTGGAATTAGCACTCCTGCTCACGATGCTTCCAGCTTCTTTCCGGTCCTTTCCAGATTCCTTTTTTCCCCCTCCACTTTCATTAGATATATAGCAAGCCATCGTGTTGAGTATCAACAAAACCCCAATGATAAACTCTCATATCTCCATCTGCCATTTGGCAACTTTTCCATTTAGTACTCATTACAAATTCTCTGTGTTATTTCTGACAGCAGCTCTGCGTTCTGGCTTTCTGTTTATCAGTGTTGCTACAGTTCAATCTGGAGTCACTCAGGAGAATCCCCACCCCAGGGCATTCTTTCTTCATCAATGCATCATGTAGAGGTTTCTATCCATGAGGCAAAGTAAAGGAAAGGGTACTTATAATCTCCTCCACTATCCCAAACCCTGAATGTACGACTCTTGTAACAAAACTGAAACACCCAAATAGTGTATAAGAAGCTTCCTTAGTGATGGTTACTCTCAAATAAAGACAGCATTGACTTAGCTAGTGTTTGTTGAGTTATACAGCCTAAACAGTTAGTTCTGTAGCATAGATTTAAGAAATCTAATACTTATGGCACATTAATTGTGAGATTAGAAAATGAGGTTAGCTGAGCATTCTCTATGCACTAGATGTGCATTTCCATCCATAGGGAGAAACCAGGCTATGATAGCACAGTGATAAAAACGTTGTCACAACAAAGTCAACTAAAATTATCATGTTCACCTTCAGCAGAGAAATGTAAGTCCTGTAGCCTTATTGTCTATAAAATAAACAGACATCACTACATTGAATTATTCAATATAGATGTTGCATCTTTCCCAGGCATATTCAGGTATCAAGTTTGTAATTTTTTCCTAAAAACAAACAAACAAAACAAAACAAAACAAAACATCACCTCTCCTAAAATGTAACACTAGAATTTATCTTCCATTCATCAGGTTTAGGTTATTATTAAAATTGAAACAAAAGGAACAACAAAAACAAAAACCCTTCGCAAATAGGTACTTAATTATTTCAAAACTACCCCAACTTGTACTGTAATTCTTGCTGCCGACTGTGTAACGCCTGAGGTTCCTGTGAGCAGGGCTTTGTGCTAATCATACCACTGACAAGAGCAAAGGACTACTTAGTCACTGCCTCTAGCTCCTCAATATTGAAGCCCAGTTTAATGTTGAATTTATTTTAATTAAATACCCAAGCAGCCTTAGGAATGTGTTATTAATTTTGACACCCACTTTCCACACAAGACTCATTCAGTATTTCCACTGCCTCCCTCACTGGGAGAAGGGCTGCCTCTGTTCTCTGTAACTTGTCTCTTTCTCTATGATGGAGTCTCTGGTGGGTTCACCAAATAGCCTCATTACTAGCAGGAGGCAGCCGATTAACTTGAACATCTCTCCCATGCCATATGAATCATTTATTGGGCACCTGCCAGGTGTCACATTTTATGCTAACTGCTCTCTGTCTATATTATCTCACTTGTGTTATAGATATTTATTTAAAACCAGGCATGCAAGATCTGTTCTCCAAACATAAGCCCAGCATCAAACAAGACAGACACATTTCCTTCTCATTGGGGACTGATTCACCTTAACCTTACTTCATAAGATAAATGGAGTTGGACAGTTGAGGTTTGGCAACTGGCACTGAGTGTTGACAAGAGAGGAAAAAAGTGACAAATGTACATACTAGATGACAATAATTTGCAAAGTAATCTTCAGATACAGCAGAAATAGATAACCTGTATGGAAATTTTGTCAACACTATGGGAGGAAGACTCTGCTTGAGTTGGAGGTGCTCCACTGGTGTTGGGGGCAAAAACTGTATCACTTTATTGATTCGGTGATTATCTTTTTCTCTCTTGTGGGAACGTGCATAAAATAACTCCTCACTGTAAATCAGAAAGGTGGTGCTTACACAGACCTAAGTGTTGGGCTAGGAAACTTATGAGTGTGTGTGGGTGGAGGCTGGAGGTGACTGAAATCACACAGCCAAACAAGCGTGGGGGACTATATATGATGAGCTTAGACATTGCCAAGTTTTAAGGGAAAAAATTGTAGAATGTGATGGGACTCAAGCAGGATGATCTCATGTCAATGGAAGCTTCCTGTTGAGGTGATGTTTACATACGGGTACTGTGGAGGGGGGAGAGGTGGAGCCCTGTGCCTGGGATAAGCATGTAGAGAAGACTAGGTTAAAACAGGTCCACAGTGTCCCAAGGCCTGAAGGTAAGTCTGTGGAAGACAGTCACATTAGCTTAGTCCTCATCAGATACAGACAGGTGTTCCTTGATGATTAATGTGGAATCCTTCTGTTTGCAATGATTGACATGAACTGACAGGATCTGACACAAACTTTAACATCTAGCTATTGGGTAATGCATTTATTATATCAAGGAAGAAATGGAAGTTAGAAACTCGATTCATCAAGGCAATATATGGGTGAGCAGGGGGCAGTAGTGTAGCTGAAACAATGTGGTCACACAGATCACACAGACATGGAAGACAGAGTGGGACTGGGGGTGACTGGGAGATCGAGTGTCAGTAATGGGAATGAGGCACCAGGGATGACTATGGACTCCTTACTGTGAGCTTTGGGTGTATACCAATGTCACTTGCGAAATAGGGATGGAAAGTAAGAGGACAGGTTTGGAGAGAGAACTCTGAGAATTTTGGAGAAGGTTAATCTATGAAGATTCTCCTTTTAAATAACGTGTTCTGCTTATTATGTTTATGTAGTTCTGACAGATTCTTCCATCTCAGGCTCCAAAGAATTTCTGTATTAAGGAATGTCCTTTGGGACATAACTGCCAGGTGGGGAGAGAAGAGTCACTTGCTGAGTACCATCCAGGCTTACTAGAATTCCTGGTATCTACCAAATGCAATGGGAATGTATCCTAGAGAACCTTTCTGGTTATGCCATCCGAAATTGTTCCTAGGCATTGCCAAATACTCCTGGTGCCACAAATCACCCCATGAGAGAACTATGGTCCTACATAAGATGAAATACCAGTAGAATTCAAGGAGAAGCCAATTCTTCACTCCCTCCCCCTCCAAAAAAATTGTCTCTCTGAATAAATCAAAGACTGTCAATTACTCCCTACTTCAAAGATAAGTGAATATTTTAAAATGTCATTGCCTGCAATAGTTGGTGCTTTAGACACTGGGAAAAGGGTTTAGTTGGAGCTTAATCAGACAAGGCTGGATATTTGGTGCTAAGAACCCCTGCATGATTTTATAGGACACTGTAATAGATTTAAACTTTTTTTCCTATAAAATCTTATGGCAAACAGCACTAAATGGCATCTTATGTGACTGGTGATAGCATGGCCTCCTGTGCTCATTAAATAAAAGATAACAGGGAAGATTTGCTTGCCTCTCTAGGTTAATGCTAATTTATTATTATGCTTAAAATGTTAATATTATTGTTTTAAAATTGTGTGTGAGAGAGAGGCAGAGAGAAAGAGAAAAAGAGAGAGGGGGAGGGAGAGGGAGAGGGAGAGGGAGAGGGAGAGGGAGAGGGAGAGGGAGAGGGAGAGGGAGAGGGAGAGGGAGA
>JANHMN010000001.1:254935814-254957806 GCA_030674055.1 Rhabdomys pumilio | reverse complement strand
GGAGAGGGAGAGGGAGAGGGAGAGGGAGAGGGAGAGGGAGAGGGAGATTGAGAGAAGGGGATTTATTTGCTTGTGAGCACTAATGCCCATAGAGGCAATAAACATCACAAATCCTAGAAATGGAGTTACAGAAAGTTGTAAGAACTCTCAGTATACGTCCCTTACTGATGACCTGTCCTTCAGGTCCCAAGGTACAAATATGGAAAATGGTGGTATTTGCTGATAATCTTTGCATTGTTGTACTTCATTTATGCTATTTACAATAGTTTGGAGAAGATGTTGGGATTTTTGCACAAATCTATATTTTCAGATTTTGAGGTAAAAACTAACATGCAAAAAAAAAAGTAACATGCAATCTGAATTTTGTTGATTAATATTTCCTACTAAAAACTACACTCTCGAAATAAATAATTACTTTGAAAAGTTTGCTTAAGATAGTCAGACTAATAAATAAATGTCATAATTCTGGATAGCCACATATTAACTACTGGGCTCTGTAATACAATTACATTGAAGGTAAGCTAGTTTTGAAGACAAAGGAAGAGTCGATTGGCACTCTTCTGCAGTTGGGTACGGGAAGAAAGTGCCCTGCTCTGTGGAGGAAACAGAAGGGACACCTTCATTTCAGCCCAGTAAGACCAACATGGCATTCTCGGTTTGCTGGAAATACAAAAGAGTGAGTCTGCATTGTTTTATGGCACAGTAGTTGTGGCCATGTAGATGCTACAGTTAGCTTATGTCTATCTAAGAATACACGCTGTGTTCCGGGGCTGCAGATGTTCCTCTGCTGTCCGGCACTTGACTAAACTGTTCATCCCAGAGTTTTCAAGTAAGAAATATAAAGACATAAAAAAGAACAGTTATTCAGTAGACTTCTCTTTGTTTAACTGTTGTGTACAGAGTTCGACACATGCTGAGGTTTACAAACTCATTTTGTATATCTATTTAAGGTTATCTTTGCTGGTAAGTTTAACTCTCAAGTGATGTTGTGTTCTCGTGTACCTTCAGAACATCTTCAGAAAGTATCAGATACTATTGAAATTTCTTCAATGACAAATACTCTCTTTGGTGTTTCAAAAAAGCTTTTATGTAAATAATGTCAGAGATTTGAAAAATAACACTGAGTACTTGTGTTTGATTCCAAGACCATAAATTTGAATACATGAATTTCATATAAATTAGCAATCAGTCTGAAAAGCTGCCTTATTTAAGTCTTTTCTTGCTCCTTATCTGGAAAATACGAACTACATTAATCAAAATATAAATGCAGCGAAAATGAAATGCAAAGCCATCTTCATTAATAAACCAGAGAAGATTCAGAGCACACAAGGAAGAAGAAATAACATTTGGGTATCACAGCACTTCCAGGTCTCAAAGAGACCTCTTGTACACATTCAGATGGTTTTGTTCCGGACGTCCGAAGCTCCAGTAACAATAATGAAAGCAGAGAGAAGAGAGCATGCTCACAGCGCTGGGCGCTCACAGTGCTGGGCGTTCAGACTGCTCACCGTGGAGGCAACTATAGAGTCAAATCCCTAAATCTTGCAAGTGCTTTTTTTGCCTTTCATTCAGTCATCTGTCATGTATCATTCATGCTTAAAGGCTGGATGTAATTATTTTAATATGAATTAGCAGTGTTTATTCTATTATGCAGATGTACCTGATTATCTTTTTGAGAGTTATGTTGAGAATTTCATATGAATACTGCGCTTACACCATTTTACTCTTCTATCTCTCACACCAACTACTCTCGTGTACTTCACAACTCAATCTTAAACACATGACTGCTTCTCTATGATTAACACACACATACACACACACACACACACACACACACACACACACAAACTTTCTACCCTTTAGTGATGCTTGTATATACAGGTGTTTAGGGCCAACATACTTAAAACTGGACAAACTATTAGGTGTACCAGCCCGCTTTGATCCACAGGTCAGGGCCTAACAAGAGAGAGAGTGAGGGGAAGAAGGGGAAGAGACACGAAAAATAGGGACAAGCCAGAGGGTCTGTAAGTCTCGTTTACTGTCTCCCATAGACTATATTCACATCTCCTATTGACACCTATTGACTGTATTGACACCTATTTGACTCATATTGATTCCTATTGTCTCCTATTGACCATATTTACACCTCCTATTGACTGTATTGACAAGGAAATCCTGGGTATTTATAAGCACAAGCAGGAGAACACAGGTGAAGGCATTTTTTTTTGTTTTGTTTTTTTTCTTGACAGAGTTTCTCTGTGTAGTCCTGGCTATCCTGGAACTCACTCTGTAGACCAGGCTGGCCTTGAACTCAGAAATCCGCCTGCCTCTGCCTCCCAAGTGCTGGGATTAAAAGCGTGCGCCACCACTGCCAGGCTGGTGAAGACATTTTACCATGTGCACCATGCAGCTGGGGTCAATAAACAGCAAAACAAGCTATGTGGGATAAACAAGATATTTGTCAGAGTGTGCTCAGCTGTTGTAGGCTGCTGAAAACCAAGTCTCTCATCAGGGTATATGGCTCCAGATGGCTGCAAAGATGATAGCTGCTTTCTAGCCGCTTTCTGCTAAAAGTCGGCTCCCAACAATTAGGAATCTCATGTTTAGAGAAAACAGATTCTCCATTCTCAGCAGCCATTGGTTGACTATGGTTTTTATCTAGGGATGGGGCCTGTGAACAGTCCCGTCTGTGCTGTGGTATACATGTGCTGTCATCATGCAGGTTGTCTAGACAAGCATAATTTTAAGATTTCAGGGTTGGAACTCCCTACCATGTTCAGGAGAAAATTTCTTGTATCCAGTGTCCTGGCCCTCGGGCTCCTATACTCTCTCTGAATTCTCTTCTATGACATTTCTTCAGCTTCAGTATAGGGGTTGCATTGTAGATAAAATACCATGAAAATGTTTTGCATCATCTCCAAAGGCTCATGTAAGACAGACCTGAGATAAAACCATCACCTCCTGATGCCTGGCTTTGTATTTCCTTCACTCACATTTCCTTTTGTTTAAAACAAAACAAAACAAAACATTTTTGAAAGACTAAGTGTAGAGAGATTACTGAGCAGAGTTTGTTCATATTATGCTTTTTATTTCTTTATCATAATACAAATCACAGAACTGTATCAACCATTGAAAAGAACATGTTTAGAAAGCATTTAAGACTGTGTAAGTGAAACTTATTCTATAGTTGAGAAAGGCAATGGGCAGCTTACTGGTTTAAATTTTAGATTGACCTTCATTTGAAATATTTAGATTCCAGAGATCCCCTTGAAAGATTTCTACAAGGAATCACACAATTGTGAAGCCAGGCATGGATTCTTCAGTTGGTTGCTCTGTGACTGTATTGAAATCTTCAAGAAGAATCTGTATCTCCAGTGTTGACAATGACACTCAAGAAATGAATCCCTAAATTTCAGGTGGAGATCATATGGCTGTCTGCTGACATTATAACATAATTCTCCTTCTGACTGCCAGCAACCTTGTGAGCTGGCTGGTAGACTCTGGATGTTCTGTTTACATCCCAGGCTTCAGCCAGAGACACCTCTTTCTGTACTTCCTAAGCTCTAGATGGTGGAGAATCATGTGTGCTCTACTAAACCACCCCAGTCTCTCCCTCAGAGAAGGAATCTGAAGAATAAGCCAACCACCTTACAAAGTATACTGATCTCTGTGATTCTTTCCTACCTACATCTGTAAAAGGAAGGACTTTGAACCCAATACCATGCTTATAATGGCATAATTATAATGGCAACATTGGAATAATCATTTTAGCATGTCTATAGCATTTTGTGCACTGAAAATTCATTAAATTACCTGTGCTCCAAACTCATATGAAGCTGAGCATTATATAAAAGTGGAAGCATGTCATTCCTATCAGTGATGTTAGTTTGTAATTAAAAGGAGTAGAAAGTGAAATATTTGAATGTATTATTTGGACTGTTGGGTGGAAAAGATATCACTTAGATTTATTTCAAAGGTCAAGTCAGGTCTCAGTAGCAACAGCATCCAAAGTTAGGATATTGTGATTGAGAAAAATAATATTCCACTAGAAAATTCTATATGGAAATGCACATTTAAGCTAAGCAATCTCCATACATACAACTTATTTTAAAAATTGCATATTTATAGTAACTAATCACTTTATTTTAACTCAAAAAAAAGCATAAGAAGAAATGATTGTTCAAGCCAAACTTTTAACATTTGTATTATGTTCTTAAGATTTGGGTTTCATTCTGAAATATTTATTTGTACAAACTCAAGTGCTAGGAAACAAAGAATGTGAAGTGAGTTCACACAAGAAAATGTGGGAAATGCCAGTCATGGGTTAGCTAATAAGGGGGTACTTTGTGGAATCATTATGATGCAACCCAATAATGCCATACCCCAAGTACAAGCCAATCTTTTGTGACCCTGGAGATTGGAAATAGCCTTCACTTGATGGAGCTTTTTGGTAAATCCAAGAATGTGCTTTTCCCTAAGTAGTGCCTGCCATTACAAACTCTGGTTTCTATGTTTCTAATTTGAGGGGGACTGGCTAAACAATCACAAATGTCATCTCTGTGTACCTCTTGCTTTCCTGTGTAGATCAGCAGATCCATAGACACTTCAGAACAGTGAGGCCCACAGACAAGTCTTGGGCTCTTCTGCAGCTCATTCTGCATGCAAGTGTAAGACTGAAGGCTTCATACATGCAGTTCCAACACTGGTAAGCAATGCACCATGCAGCTGTACAGAGTTATGCTGGGACTGTGCAAGGCACAGTAGAAAATCCACAGAATCCTTTGCTGTTTTAAGTACTTCATCAATATTGGCATGTCAAGCTTGACTGCATGGACACAAGCCAAATCGGGCAGAAGGGTCTTAAAATAGGTCAGACATTTATCACTGACAATAGATGAAAAACTCACTTTTCTATTTTGTCACTCTGCCTTCCCAAAAGAGTAAGTTCCATTGAAGTCTTAATCATTTCTAGTACCTCATAGAGAACCAGGAAGGCAAATGGGTCACCACAACAGTGATGTCTCCTGTCAATGCTATAATGAGGAGAGGCTGGTTCACACCATTGGGAAGACACTATCCAAAGTTTCAGAAGAATGTTCACACGGATGGAGTAGCTTACCAATTCTGTTATCTTCTGTTGACACAAACATGGAGTCTCCTCCCCTTTTTAAATTTCTCGATGAATTTTGAAAACTATGCTTTATTTAGCATTATCTATCTTTTTAAAATTTGTTCAACATTTGGGGCTAAAGACTTGCACAAGGAGACCTTTAATCCCTCGGCCTGACCAGCTCCTAACATGTCATATCCCGCCTTCACAAATGTACCTCAAAAGAACAAGACAGGTTCAGCAAGTCGACAATGAAACGTTGTTGAGGTTTTCTACAAACCCTTTTTTTTTCCCAGTTAGATATATTCTTTGAAAATTTCACAATTTATATAATACATTCAGATCATATCCTCACCTCATTCATTTTCCTCAAATACAAGTATACTCGTAACACCTATGCCATAAAATATTTCTCTATTATGCTGACTTCTTCCATGAATGTAGGATGTTCGTTCCAGTAAATGGAGTTTTTGAAATAGTCTCACTTAACAACAAGTGAACAGAAACTCTGTTTGTGAGGGACACAGTGGTGTCTGGTCTCTCCACCTCAGCCTGTGATCCTGAGGTCATGGCGTCCCTCTTTGCGTTGGGACCTTATTCATGCTCCTTGCTGAGAAGCTTCTAACGGCTTCATTGTAGCTACTTTGCAGTTCTTCTGTCCAGGGACAACTAAATGACATCCCAGCCTGGAGTTACAAAGAACCTTACTTTCAGGAAGGCAAGTAGAAGCTTGCTGGAAAACAAGGGTCCTACAAACTGCCCTGGTATTTTCTTGCTTTTCATTTTCAGAGCCCCGAGCCCTAGGGCTTGGAAGACCCTAAGTCTTTGATTCAGGCTCCAAGGACTCTGAGGCTCTGCCCATCAAGTACTCTGAAACTCCGATTCATGCCCTCTCTCTGTGGCATGTGCGCAGTTTTGATCTAAGACATTTGGTTTAATTCGGATCTTGTAACTGCAGAGTGCCCCATCTATCTAAGCTGATCTCTCAGTTCAGTTGGTATTAATCAACATTGTAAGCATTATAGTGAGTGCAGGGCAAGCCAGTTCTCCCAAATTATTCACTAGTCCCTCCTTTACGATAGTGTCCCCAATCAACAAACTTCTGCCTTTGAATCAGTTCTCTTCCCATGCGTAATGAAAAACATTGACTTGGTAGAAATGTGAATTGGAATGTGTGTAATGAGAAAATATCTTCAAAATCACACCCCTTGATGAGACTCGATGGAAATATAAAGGACAATTCGGTCCCACAGAGCAAGTTCCACACAGATGGGACCACAGAGATGCAGTTTCTCTGCTACTTTCCTCATCAACGGCTGTATCTCACAAACAGGAGGTTGTAACCCTGGCTTTCCACTAAATCCTTCCATCAGATCCACAATGAGGTATCCAGAAAGCCGCTTAAGTGGAGCACTGTTTGTTCACAGAGCAGAAGTGATAATCCGCAGGCAGCATCCGGTGCTGCTCCAAGCACCACATCATTATTGGCATGTCAGGCCTGGCTGCATGGAAATGAGCCGAACCCAAGAAAAGGGTCCTGAAGTAGGTCAGACATTTATCATTGACAGTAGATGGAAAAGTCACTTTTTTATTTGTCTGTTTACTTCCCAGAGAGTAAGTTCCATTGAACATGAAGTGGCCCGTGATTATAACAGTCATTTTATCTTCCAACTGAGGAGGAGGACTTTGAGAGAGTGCATTCACAGCCTTCTCTAAAGGCTCTGAGGGAACTTTTACAAACCATATCCTCCAAAACTTGTCCCTGATTGATTTTAGTAGTACTTGGTGTCACCCTCTGGAACCCAAATGTGATGCAGTGACTATTTATGACATTTAACAGTCGATGCTCTTTTTGGGGATGGGTGTATATTACCAGTAAAGAAACTACAGAATTAATTCCAACTGTTTTTGAAGCACATCAAAGCATAAGTTTTTACAGTTTAGCAACAAATTCTGTGTGTATTTGTGGTCCCGTCCTTCTAAGACACAGCTCAGGGCTGTGTACTGTATGTATGTCGCATTCACAGGTGCTTACCATAGGTCCAGTGGCTACAGGTCTATGTCAGAAGTAAATTCGAACCTCATCTCCCACTGGATTTGCAGCCTCATGCAAGTAATAGCTGCTTGTGCTGTGTATTTGCCATCTCTAAAGTGATGGGGACAATATAGCAATTGTATATTGCTTGGTCCTTAAGAGGGTAAAATAACATATCATTGGCCTAGAGGACATGGTTAACAAATATTGGATAGCATTATTACTCTGTTAAATTTTCTGGAGTCTAAAAGAAATGAGTATGAGACCAACTGTCCCTTCATGAGAAATGCTTGCTGTAATGGAGGTGTGGCATAGTAAGGCTTGCATAGAAATGGAACAGGGAGAATTAAAGAATGACCAGCGTTCTGATGGGTGGAAGTTAAGCTTAACCATGTACCCAACACACGCAGGCAGCATGAAGCATAGACTAAATTGTGTAGAGCAGTCATGGAGTGACTCAGGGCAGTAGTAGACACAGCTCTGACTTCATCTGAGAGGACTATTCCCCAAAGACCGTAGATGCAAGCAGACCCTCTCAGACAGGGAAGCAACAGAGTACATCTGTGGTCTTATACTGTGTATCTGACCACATGCAGTGGTGTACTAAATTGTTTGAAGATGGTTACCTTCATGCACAGTGCTTAAGTAACTATGTTGCAGATAGGTTGAATTAGATATATCGGAGATAGGAAGAAACAAGTTGGGAATTATTTGCTCATAAAGTTTAGAAGATATCAAAGGCATGATGGAAAGATATTTTAGAATCAGGACTTTTCCCCACCAGCACTGATTAATCTTTTGTTTCTCTAGTGCAAGAATTATTTTCTGAAATATTTCTAATGATTACAAGAGACTGCTTCTTAATCTAGGGCACTCTAAACATCTAAAAATGTTAGTGGAAGACTGGATTTGCCTGTTCATAGACGATGCTCTTATATCGTAATGCTCTTATGAGTACCAACACCAGGAACAGTGCTGTTTACACAAAGGCAAGCTTTGACAGTGAGGATTATGACATCAGAGAGATCAAAGTGACATTTATAGCTCTGCAGTGATGGGCACCACTGTATCTGGAACCAAAAAGTTCAGATCACTGTGAGCCTTGCCTATCTGGTCTCTCTACAGTGTGTGAAGGATGTACTTAGAGAACAGTAAATTCTGGAAGGAAAAGCACAAAGCTTTTGGCTTATTATGGTACAAGGTAATTGTTTCTGTAGATTAATAAATGGTTAACAGAAATAATCATTGTTTCACTTTTTAGTTCTGGACACTGTCTGACCAAAGTTGGAGAATTTTAACATTAAAGATCTAGAGAAAATATGTTTGACTCTATGAACAAGTTGGTTTCTTTTGGAAAAAAAAAAAAAGACAGAAGGAAATCGGTCATAGATAATATGGAAACAAATGCATACCATGTTCCTTAAATACATTATTTACAGAGCCTGCCTATGAAAAAGCTTGTTATTAATCTGTCCATTAGTGGCCCCTTTTCTATAATACATATAGTTGAAAAAATAGTGCTTTGTGCTTTACATTGTTTTCAAGAAGGAAGGGTTTGCTTGGGCTCATGGTTTGAACATACGGTCCATCACTGCAGAGGAAGCATGATGCTAAATGTGTGATATGATAAAAGTCACATGTGTCTGCATTCAGGAAATGCAAGAGAATGAAAACCAGTGGTTATCTCACATATCTATTTTATTGTCTCTGACCCTAGTCCACATAATGGGACTACTCATAGTTTGGTTGGGCCACCCTAACTCAGGTAACCAGATCAGATATATTTCCTACAGAAGTGTCAAGAGTTTTGTCTCTTATGCTAACTGGCATCCTGGCAAGGTGACAGTGAGCATGAACCACTGCAGTTTCCAAAGCTCCAGCTGTCTCAGTGGGCACAGAAGAATGAACCAGTGTCCAGGCTTTGGGAATGATCCAGAGTTCTGTGGTATTCTTCCCATGCCATTCTCCAAATGCCTCTCTGAGGTTGATGCTTCTTGACAGCTCCTGCCTTACAACCATGACTGAAATAAGGCAAGTACTAAAGACCCCAGTCACTCTTTTATCTTCTCCTTTCACAGAGTGTGAGGATTCATTCCTAGGGCCACAGTCCTTATAAAGAGTGAATGATAAAGAATTGAGGAGCCACAGACCTTTGATCTTCAATATGGTAAATGACTTTGTTGAAGCACAGACAAAGCAAAACAAGGGGTAAATATTTTGGAAGTTCATAGGTCGCAAAGGAAAGCAGAAAAACAAACAAAATTTACCACACTGGTACCACAAGAGAAAAATGACTGTCAATAAGGGTATTACTCTGGAAGGTTTGTGATTAGATTTGCCTCCTTATATAGTGTAGTAAGTAAGCTCATGTGTCCTTCTCGCTTACACTATTTTTATAGGTACTTCCTTATATGTGTTGGAGAATATATATATATCCCAAAGATGCATACAAGAGGTATATTTTACCTTCAGATTTGAGTATCTGAGTATCTGAATTGGATTAAAGCTGTTCTGGGGCCTGGGTACTATGAATTTCTCCTTACTCCTGTTAAGCAATCCACTTTTAACTCTTTCTCATTGCCTGAATCAGACACAATGCCTTGAAGTCCTTTCCAGTCTCATTAGCCCCACTCTGTATACCACTGAATATTAATGTGTAGAAAGAGAAGGGAGTGACACCTCTCCTTAAGGAGAAAAGTCTATTATTAGCCTGGCTTGCATTCTTTGCATGTCAGATAAACTTCGATGTGAGGATTAAAGATTCTGAGGCTGTCTTCCTAAATATGTTAGAAATAGCATTTAGCTCTTACTGGGGAGGAAATTTAAGAAAAATTCAACATGGATAGAATTACATTTGTCTTCATTCAATCGTGGTGAACTTTCTGGTACCAGAGCACATTGCTTTCACTGTGGTGTTGTTTCTCAAATATTAACTCCAAAACAAAGAAGGAAAGAAAGAGAGAGAGAGAGAGAGAGAGAGAGAGAGAGAGAGAGAGAGAGAGAGAACAAAACCTGCTATAATTGCCCAAGAGAGCATCTAGGTTTAGTGACATTTCAAGAATGAATGGAGCGAAGCGGCTCCATGGTGACCCAAGTCCTTCTATGTACTGGCTCGTAGAGAGCCTCTTTCCTTTACTAGTGGGGAAGCCAAGGCACAGAGAGGCAAGGCCCAGAGCAGACATCTAATGAGGCCTTGGTAAAGCATGGCCTTCATCTTGTGAAGCTGTGAGAACTCCTGCCAATCAAATGGCAATATAACCAAAATGTAAAGGTACAAAGTGAAGAAGTAAAGGGGGAAGGGGGAAGGGGGAAGGGGAGGCTTGCTCCAAATAGTTCCATAAGAAAAAAATAAGTGCCAGTAGCAGAAGAGTGAGCCAAAGTAAGGCAAGCATTAAAGAAAGGAGACAATGGTATAAGTATCTATTCTAAGGAAGTGGAAGCATGAAAGGCTTAAAAGATACAATGTATCAAGAGGCTGCCACTAATAGTCTCAAGGACCTTGACTGGGCTGAAATTTTTGCTAGCTTGTGACCATTCTAAGCAGTTCTTTGTTTATCTGCTGGTAAATTAGTCATTGTAACTTTTCCACAATTTCTCTGGAATTCATGTATGATAAGAATAGATAAGATGAAGAATGAAAGAAGGTAGCAGCCTGATAACTCACCTCTTATCTCTGTACCCAAGCACACAAATGTATGTCTAATCAGCATACACACACACACACACACACACACACACACACACACACACACACACACTTTAAAAATACCCTTCTTCTATTCTCTTATAATATACACCCTCACCCTCTTGCTATGCTGCAGCTGGCAGTCAAGACCATCCAGAACATGCACAGGACCCAGTCCATAGCTCACTCTCTCTTAATCTTACATTGATCCATTTGTGAAATTGTCTTGGCTTTTTTCCTCCAGCTTGCTATCACTTTTTCACTTTGGTTCTTTAACATACTGTGCGGTTTTCTTTTTACTTCAATGGTTGTTCTCAATCCTTTTCACTAATCCATCCTTCCGTTACCCTCTGATGTCTTAATGTCTAATCTGGTTCTCTATTCTTTTCTGTTCCCACTCTCCTTCGGGGTCACTCAGTCTAGCAGCCTCAATATGAGACAGTTTTTAAAATGTTAAATAAATAAGTTATGCTGGCAAGTCATTTTATATCACCCCAAACAACATTTTCAAACTCTAGGTTTCAGAGAACTCACATGTCCTTATGGTGTAAGTAACAATATTAAAATATACGTTTATAAGGGGTTATAAATTATAAGTTATAAATATTGTTATGAGATAGAATATTAACTCCAATGTTATTTTTAATGTATAGCACCATCAACATATATACAGCCAGTGTAAAAGCAAATACCAATAATCAGTTAAATATTCTTCATTTTCCCGTTATCTAAAACCCTCAAAGACACTCTCTTTTTTGATTCTGTATGTTTGTTCAGTCAAGATGGCACTGTCTAATACTTAAATTTGTTTTTCTTTATTTAGGGAATTTAAAAAGTGAAACTTAAGGATCAATTCTCTCTTTAATACTAAAAAAAATGAATGGAAAATTCTTTTTAAAGGCCAGCTTATTGGAATACTAAATAACATAAACTGTATTCTTAATATGTATGTATCTCCAGGAGCTAAAAATTTTAACAGAATTCCCATGAATAGTGTATGATTATCTCCAATATTTTAAATGAATTTCCATCTCAACTCTTCTGTTTTTGCTTTGCATATCTCTCAATGGTCTTGAAAGTGGGTGCGATTTTTTTCAGTTTTCTTTATTTAGAAAATTTCTAACTCAAAGGAAAAAATTTAATGTGTTGTGAGTTGCTTGCACATGCTGACAGAGCCATTACTTTGTCATCCTCTAAACAAGCTGCAACCTGATCAAGTTACTCCGGAAAACATCTGCACAAGCCCTAAACTGTCTGTAGGACGCACAGGGTTTGACAGAGCTGACTATGAACAAATCCTGCTCCACATCTCCGGTGATTTCATGGCGAGCCATCTCACACAGTGTGCTTTGTTCAGTCTGTCATTGCTTTCTGCATGAAAACTCATTCTGTTTCTCTCCTGCTGCTTGTGAGTAAACTCCCTGATGCATTTGCAATTTATTGTGATCTCTTTCCCTCATTCCAACAGAAATAAGTCTGATAAACATTCTCACAGAGACCAAAGTAGAAGACTATAAAGACTTAAGAATGATGTCAGTGATAAGCACAGGGTGGTTACTAATTAAGTGGTGTGTGACAGTAAACCTTTTATTGGCAATTTTAATATCCATTGAACAAAGCCTGTAATCAGAAACTGGTGGCAAATAGCGCTCGTGAGAAAGTGCAGTTAGGTTATTTTTTGTTCTTCTCTGACTTATGCTTTTATCAAATATACAAAAAAAATGTGGGTTTTTTTTTCCTTGCAAACAATATTCTCGAAGAAACTGGTCTGGAGGTCAACAAAAAGATGCTTGACCTGTGATGAAAGATTATCTGGAAAATTTATGATCCAATCATATAATTGTTCATCAACCCCCTGATACCTTGTGAGTTTTGCTATAGCTACTGCAAGTTGTCCATTCTTCATTAAATAGAATAACCTTCTGCACACTGTGAACATATGTGAGAGTCAATATTGATCACCACCTTGACAAGGTCTATAATCACTAAACAGAAAAGCCTCTCAGAATGCTAACAAGAAATTATTATTTATGCTAATGACTAGTCTACATGAATTGAGGTGGGAAGAGGCTTGACAGCACAAGTGCTCACTCTTCTCTTCTTTCAGAATGCAGATGCAATGATTCCAACTGTTTTACCCACCTCATGGCATGGCATCCTTGTCGTGGTTGAGAAGAACTTCAGATTACGAGTTGGACCCTTCCTTATTCCCTTAAACAGCTGGTGAAAGATGTTTGTTCATGGTGATGAGGCAATTAGTTAATAGAGAACACTGGAACCAGGAAGTGGGCTGTTGCTGACATAAACTCTAAGATGTGGCCATTGAGCCTTTGGAGCAAGTTTGCAGAAATATTTGTAAGAATTTGGAGCTTTGGGGTAAAAATGCCTTTGAATACCATAACACAAGATGAAGGGACCATTCTGGTGGGAACTCAGAAAGCAAGAATGCTGAAAGAAAAATAGACCAGCAAAGGCCCAGCTCATGAGCTTTCAGAGAGGAACTAGGAGTCTGTCAATCACTGGGCTGGAAAACATTTGTATTACATTCTGGTAAAGAATCTAGCTACATTCTATTCTACCCATGTCCTGAGAACTTGTGTGGGGCTAAATTTAAAAGTGGCAGATTGGTTAATTTACTTGGTGGAGAAAATTTAAAGATAGGATAACATTCAGTCCATGGTATGCCTGTCTACTGTACATATGTAAATCTATAGTTAAAAAAACAAAAAGGAGCAACAGTTGGGAAGAAAGATTTTTCTAAAATATGCATCTTGGTGAGAAAAGCAAGATAAACACATTTAAAGATTCAGTCAAGATGGGTGCTAAGGAAGACTAATTGTCAGATAAATCACCTCCTTCTTTAACATGGAGAACAGGAAAGTGCCCTGCAGATAGAATCCCATACACCATGCTCCAACTTCTGAAAATACAAATTCATTTGAAAGGGAGAGCCTGGTCAGAGAATGCAGTCTAAGGGATTACCTTCAAAACAACCATTTAGAGTAGGGTTGCCATGGACAAACCCTGGAATACAGGTGGGGGAATTGAAACTGTTGACTAGGGCTTAGGCTCCATTCTCAGTTTGCATCAGAACTTGCCAACATGGTTCCTTCCATACAGTTGGTTTCACAGATGCAAAAGATGTCACTGTGTGTTACTTAAGACAGTTTCCAGAGAACAGCGAGGCCCAGTTGTGTGAGGTGGAAGCAGAGTCTCTGTAAGAAAGCCATGAGAGGCCACTGTGTGAAGTTGTGAAGGGAATCCCGTGGTGTAGTAGAGGCTCTAGATTTTAATTGAATCTAGAATCACTGAATAGACAAGCATCTGATTATGTCTGTAAGGAATTAACTAGATTAGGGTAACTGAGCTAGACACAATTACAAACACAGATGGTACGGCTCTACTCACTGCAGTCGTAGACTAAACGAAGAGGAAAAGTCTGAGTATAGTCAGTCATCATTTCTTTCTGGTTTGTGACTGCAGGTGTGACGTGAGCTGCTGCTTCATGTTCCTACTCCTAATGATATGAGCGGATGCTTCTTGCTCTTGCGGCTCCTCCTCCCTACCATGATGGACTATAATCTACCCCTTCCTTCACTAAGATCCTTTTGTCAAATTAATGAGATGATGAACCTAGAAAGTCATATATGTTGTGACACAATTTACCCAAGTATTTGGAAATATAGGTTCCATCACACAAGAAAGGTCAGAAAAAAGAGGTAAGACTTATAAAACAGAAAAACTCTATGAAGAGTCAACTTACAGACTTCAAACAAACAATGGAATCATTTTATAGCAGCCACAGGCAGCAGACTCCAATGTGACTCCACAAGACTGGGTCTGCCGACAGTCAGTCCTGGACTCCTGCTCTTCTCTGCTGGCCTTAAGCCGATGCTGCACTGGGAGTGCAGACAGATGATAACATACCTGCTCAGTTTGGCCTTACTCTTCCAAGTTTGCCAAGCAGGATTATTTGGGAGTTCGTGTTTCACAGAAGGCTGTGCTGGAGCCGTTAGAACCCAAAACAGAACTAAGGCGAAAGTGCATGGCTACTGACATCCTCAGGAAGATATGCATTCATCTGAGGAATGAACACCAAGGTGTGATTTATAAGAGATGGTCTATAAGCAGGCCTTCACTAACATTAAAAATCCCTCCTCTCTAGGAAATACACTTTCACCACAACAAAAAGAAAAGCTATAGATCTAGAAAGACTATTTGAAGAGCTATCCACGATAAATGATTGAAATCTAAAATACACAAAGAACTATAAAGAGAACAATAAGGAAAAAGTAACTCCATCAAAAATAGATCATTGGTCACTAAGAGGACACACAAGTAATAAAAAACATTAATAGATGTTCCATTTTGATTTGTTACAGAAGTAAAAATTAAGTAATTTGACAAAACAGCTGTCAAACAGCTAGAATCCTGACTTCTGACACAATCAATAAATGATGTGAAACAAGAGGAAATTTATTCATTGGTGGGATGAAGAATAGTATAGCTGTGTTACATCTGATCTTAACCTAAAGGCTGAGAATTGATACATTCATGTACAAGTATAGGTATGTTATACACACACACATGTAAAAGTTGTTTTAGAAGAAAGTATGCAGTTAATTCTTACAGAGTCTCTTACAGCCTGGGTTGGCCTCAAATTCATTAAACAGCTGAGTATGACATTGAATTCTTCATGCTACTGCTTGCGAAATGCTAGGATACATTGTTCAGTGCAACAGTTACTGTCCAAATTAAACATATTTTTACCATAAGATCCTGCCATTGTGCTCCATGATACATTCCCAAAGAAAATGAAATCCATGTCTATGTAAAAGCATGCATTTAATATAAGTAGCAGCTTCATTCATCATTGTCAAAACTGAGAAGCATTCAAGAAGTCCTTGCATGCATGCATGAATGAATGAATTGCTTCACATCCAGAGAATAAAATACTATCTGGCACTGTAAAGAAATGAGTTAGCAAGTCAAAAATAAGATAAGAAAGAATCTTAGGTACAGATTACTAAGTAAAACCAGGCAATCAGAAATTCGTGTATTCTGCACAGTTCTGACTATATGGTGTTCTGGATGAGCCCAAAGTAAGGAGATACTAAGAGTTGGTAGAGATCAGGTAGGAGGAAAGAAGAAGTAAGGACAATATTACATTCTGAGAACAGTGCAAAGTGTGCGTGATAGTTTCCTTATGGTCAATTCATCTCACGGTCCAGAGACTTGGAGAATAAGTGGCACCAGGAATGAGCTCTAACATAAATGTGCATGTGTGTTTGAGGTAGTTCACATGTCTTATGTGCCCTTTGATGTTTGTTGGATCTCCTGGGACTAATTACAGGAGGTTTGAAACACCTGACCTAGATCCTGGGAAACAAACTTGGGTCCTCTACATAAGTGTAATTACCACACAACTGAGAATGGGAGAAAACATAATTTACACATCATATAATATCAAGTAAAACTCCCAGTTAAAATAAAATATGTTATGTTCTTCAGAGTCATTGGCCAAAGGGGACTCACAGACATTTAGACAATTGCCGGTGATAATATCCTTTATTGCAAGACATGTACAGTGGCACAATAGTAGCACAAATGAGCTACTTCTTATAGCAGATGGCAATTAACACAGAGACCTAATACTGTCTGCAAAGAGTGAGTGACTTTCAAACACTCAGCCCTAAATTGGCTGTCTTTATCATAGTCCTCCCTTCAAAGTTCATGGATCTAGGAGAACAAGGAGGCAGAATCATTGCAGAACCAAAGGTGGGGATGAGTTGAAGGAAACTGTTTTCCAGATAAAGCATGGATGATGCACATAAGAACTCACAGAGACGACGACGACATCATACAGAACACTCGCACAAGCTTAGCACAGACAAAACTCCATCATGGAGAAGGAGAGTGAACAGAAATTCCCATCTGCAGCCAAGAATCTATTCTTCACTGATGGATCAGCAAGAAGGAACAGCAGTTTCCTTCAATGAAATGACACTGGGGATATCAGGCACATTGCAAGAATGTCCCCATGTTGAAGAGTAGTGCTGGTCAACACAAAATGGAGCCCAGAGTTTGTACATGGGTAGGTAGAGCGCTGAGGAGGAGATATGAGGAATTGAGAGATGGGAAAGATTATGCTCAAAGGATAGTGAATGAAATTCTCAAAAAATAAATGAAAACATTTAAGAAAAATAAAAGAGAATAAAAGAGCATTTAGTGAGCCATCTCGCCAGCCACAGGATATGCCATCTTTTACTAGAAGACAACACTGGAATTAAAATGAAAGATATAAATTCATTCAACACAGGAACAACAGCTCTAGGGACTTAAAGCTCACTCAAAGAAAAAAAATGAGCAGATTTGTTTAAAGTCCAGCCCTTTCCATAGACAATAACAAGTAAAGATTGCTTCTCCACAGCCAGAAGTCCACTACTGTGAAACGTTCCCAAGTAAAGAAGCAGGGGCAAAAGAGAGACTACAAGTTGCATCTTCATCCTCTTCCTAAACTTCCTGGCAGTATTTATGAAAGAGACATGAACATCATCATAGAAATCAGTTAGGTCTCTACAGGTTTCGATGAATTGTGTCTAAAAAGACTCACTGAGTAATCAAATTATGGTAATGTGGAAGCGACTGGCAACCATTCATGTAAGGTGTTCACGAGTGATTTCCTCTTTATTTTCTTTGTTTGGTAGCTGTAATCAGATTCAGCATGTGAAGTGCCATTAATCACATATGATAATGATACTCCCACCGTGATTTATGAAAAAGGCTAAAGCAATTCTGACATCTGACAGTAGTTCCAGTTAGTTTGTCTTGTCCACACAAGCACATTATTAGGTTTCATTAACCTGAGTTATCGTGAGAATGTCAACAGTGCTCACATATAATATTTATAATTTTTCATAAGAATAAGATCTTAAATATTAGAAAACAAATTAGTCAATAAACTTGTCTTGTTTCTATAAAGAAAGCCAGGAAACACGGAGTTCTATACCACTGTCTGTGCAGGAGTCTGTTTGATTAGCTACCTATTTCACAGAGATAAAATTATTGCCAAAATGCAAGTCTATTGAATTCCAAAGAAAAGATAGACATAAATTCACATGGTTTAGAGACAGTGAAATTTTAATATTATCATTATTAGATTCATTCTCAAGTAAAGACTTTAGGAGTTGCAGTGCACTAATTAATTAAGACATTACATAGAAAGTTCTACTGTTATCTGGATAGAAAGAATTTGATTAATGGCTCAGCAATGACTTTGTAAGCCTTAGTCAGTCAATCAAGTATAAACCTCAGACTCTAAAATGTAATAAAATTTGAGGCTGGGGACGTAGCTCAGTGGGAACCATGCTTACTGTACAAACATAAGGACCTGAGTTGGGACCTTCAGCTGCAATGTACAAGGCTGGGCACGATAGGATAATCCTGTGGTCATAGCTCTGGGAATAGATAGATGGACCTCTGAGCTTCCTTGCAGCCTGTCTACCTACAAGTGTGAGCTTCACTTCCAGTGAAAGGCCCTGCCTCATAAAGTAGAGGAGGTTAGAAGGCACCTGGAGCTAACACTTAACTTTCACGTGCATACAGCATGTAAATTTGCACCATATTTGCACACATATGCAGCACACATACACACACAGAGGAGTTGTGATAGAATTATTATTATTGAAAATCGCAAAATATGACTACATTTATGTGATTTATAAGTAAAAAATTTCCTATAATTTTGTGGTGTTACCAACTTGCACACATTCACTTTAATGAGATTATTACAAGACACACACAATACACAGACAGGCAGACAGACAGGCAGGCAGGCAGACAGACAGACAGACAGACACAGAGAGAAAGAATGACAGAGAGAAACAGGGACAGAGACAGAGAGAGGATACCAGAAAACTTACTAAAGCGATTCAAGAGACTGACTGAATTTTTTAAACAATTCCTTCCACTTAAACTGTTTATATTTGCATCACATGGATTCTGATAATACATCAATGGTTAATCAATTGATTAATTTCAAATCCAGAAGAGATAACTATTCTAAATACTTTGGATAGAATGTAAAAGAAAATAATGGAGTGTGACGGAGCTGAAGTTTGCTTAACAATACCACAGTACTCTTGTAGCCAACAGTCACTCCTTGCTTTTCTTTGCACATCATGGCAGGCATTTAATTAAAACAACAGGGAGTCTCAGGACCATGAGAATCTTCCATGTAGCCTACACCTCCTGTGATTCTAAAAGGAACTGCACCCAGTCTGATGGACAACCGAAGAGAAAAATTTTTATATATCTTCCATATCCTTGGAAGTTATCAAATGGAGCAATAGTTCATAATGTATCCTTTGCCCTTTCCATAAAATTATGTAAACAAAATTCCCAATCCTCACTGTTACTGGTGCTGCCTTGTGTCTGAAGCTAGTCTTGGATACGTTAGCCCCACAGCCTTGCCTTAGTCTCCAGAATCCGAGGATGACAGGTATAAGAGTAATATCCTAATACAATAGAAATTCACATTGCTAATCCAAATTCAATCCATGTATGTGTATATATATATATATATATATATATATATATATATATATTTCCTCAATAACAGTACAAACCTAAAGAAATATTCAGATCAGCTGCACAATTTTTTTTGCAGCAAAGTAAAGCTTAAAAGAAAGTACGCTATCTACCCAATTTAGAAGTGAACAGCTCTCTGGAAGCTTCAATAGAAAGGAACCATAATTTTGAAATTTACACTCAGGGAACAATAAAAGTGCAAGAGGAATAGCCTTTTCTCAGACAGAAGTGATGATAAGGCCGCAGCACTAGAGTTGAGTTGTGGCGGGAAGTGCTTCTTTCCAGGCCTCTCCAGCTGGACAGGTGTGAAGGCTGGTGGTTATGTGTTCTGCCTTCGTTTTGTCACACAGAGCTACTTAGAAAGTTCTGGTAACATTTATTTTAGAGATATTAGACTCATTAAGAATTGAAATTTTCCTATAATAATTGAAGTCATTTTTTAAATTTATTGGCTGGCTTGACTTGAGAGTGGAGGATGCGAATATCTTGCTGTCATTGTGCTAGTGACTCCTACTCTTTTAAGTCTGTTCATCTCATGTGTCCCAGGCACGTCTGACACACAAGAGGCTCTGACCCTTTTGAGGAGCTAGGACAGCTGCCCCACAACACTAGAAGAAAACAATTCTAAATATTTTTGATGAAATGTAAAAAATGGAAGTAATATGGGTTTGACATCAGCTGAAGTTTACTTTAACACAATATTCTTGTAGCAAACAGTCACTCTGCTTTTTTTTTCTTTGCACATTATGGCAGGGGTTTAATTAAAACTACAGGGAGTCTCAGGTCCATGAGAATCTTACATGGAGTCTACAACACCTGTGTTTCTAAAAGGAACTTCACACAGTCTGAAGAACACGAGAAGAGAAAATTCTCCGGAGTGCTCTACACATTTGTCTGTTTGCAGATGGCAGTTGCGGTGTGTTGTAAGGGTGGACTATTGAGAGAGAGAGAGAGAAGTAATTTCTCTCAGCACACCTCCCTCCCATTAATAGCATCCCCGCCTTTACAAAATAGAAAATTATAGTTTTCAACATTGACATGACTTTGGAAGGCTTTCCTAATAAACTGCTTTGAATATAAGATGCTCGTTTCTGCATAAAATCACACGTGCGGGATGGATAAACCACCCAGCAGGCAAAAGGGAAGACTGGAATTTATATCCCTAGCTCACTCGTAAATCTCTGGTCAGCCTGGTGGCCTACCTATAATCCAGTGTTTAGAATGTAGAAACAGAATTCCCAGAGCACGACGCCTAGCTAGACTAGTCATACAGACAAACTCTGGTTCAAGGGAGAGACCCATCCTCAATAAATACGGAGATCAATTGAAGAAGATTGCCAGTGTCAGGCATTTATAGGCCCCCAAATGTATGCACATACACAAACATTGGCCCACATGTGTGAACATGCATAGATATGAGTATGTACATCACATATAACTACACACAGAAACAATACAATCAGATCAACCAATAAAGTTTCATCAGAATCTGTTTTAGGTGATCTAAATATAGGAATGTATGAAAATGTCATAATGAAACCCATTATTACGTAGGATTTATATACACGAAGCAAAAACTATAATTAGCTTTTGTTCATTGAAGTTTTTCATGGTAGATGTGTCTCATGCTTGTGTGTGGCTTATATATATATGTACACCTGTGGCAATATACACGCTTTCTTATATGTGTTCACACAAAGCAGAGCTCTCCCAAGTGGGTAGGAAGAAACTGACACTAGGGAGGTGTTGTTTCCCACAGAACTTGGCACTTGTGCCAGCATAGACTCCAAGGTCATATTTGGTAACGAAGCTCTGACTTGTTAGTGTACAAAGAAAGAAATACTCTCATGATATTTTTTTGTCATTTTCATACAAAAGTTTCTACTGACTATAACTCATCACATTTAGGAAGCTGATAGGCTTTTTTGCTAACATGGAAGTTCAGTGTTTAACGCTTAGGAAGACAGGGGCTGATCAAATATCTTTGTCTATTGCTATCCATCTTATTCTATTGATACAGGTTCCTCCATTGAACAGGAAGCTGACTGTTTCAGCAAGGATGGATGTCTACTCGGCTCCAGGATCCAGGCTTGTATGTCAGTGATGGGGATTTGAAAACAGTTCCTCATGATTGATTAGCAAGGACTCTTATACATTGAGCTATGTTTGACTTTTATATGGATGCTGGGGATTCAAACTCAGTTCCTCATGCTTGCACAGTGTGGACTCTTACACATTGAGCCACATCCTTAGCCTCCTGAATATTTCTTCTTGTTCTTCCTTGTTGCTGCTACTGTGTCCTCCTCCTCTTCCTCCTCCTCCTCCTCTTTCCTTCCTTCCTTCCTTCCTTCCTTCCTTCCTTCCTTCCTTCCTTCTCTTTCCTTCCTTCCTTCCTTCCTTCCTTCCTTCCTTCCTTCCTTCCTTCCTTCCTTCTTTCCTTCCTTCCTTCCCCCTCTCTGCTTTTCCTCTTCCTTCTGTTGTTTTACTTTAAATGTTCTTTCTCTCTTCTTCTCCTCTCTCTCTCTCTCTCTCTCTCTCTCTCTCTCTCTCTCTCTCTCTCTCTCTCTCTCTCT
>JANHMN010000001.1:254893702-254935804 GCA_030674055.1 Rhabdomys pumilio | reverse complement strand
TCTCTCTCTCTCTCTCTCTCTCTCTCTCTCTCTCTCTCTCTCTCTCTGTGTGTGTGTGTGTGTGTGTGTGTAGAAAAGGAAATTTCTTTCTGGTGTCATTTCCATTCTACCACCTTGTGAAATCTGTGGATTAAACTGAGTTCAGGTTTCAGACCTGCCTGTAAGCACTTCCACATGCTGGCCTATCTCACAATCATTGGTGGTTCTGATGCCTAGCTCTGCCCCATGCTACCCCTATAACTACGAGTGTGTGGAATGAGGACTTCACCTTCACATCCTGGTATCTCTAGAGATGAGATCTTGAGTCTCAGTGAACAAACAATTCCGATAGGCAACAGGTGGGGAAGAATAGCATCCTTTACTCATTCAACTGATTTAATGTACTATTTTTCTCACATATTGATTTCATAATCTACTGTAAATAAAAACATGTCATTATTCAACTTTATTATAGATTAAATTTTAAACATTGTTTTTTTCCAAGTTAGCGAAAGAGTCTGACAGTCCTCTTGAGATATATTTGCAGCAATAGAGTCAATAGAAACTTTTGTATGGAAAGGCAGGAGATACTCATGACAATATTTCGCCGTACTCTAGCAAGCCTAAATTCATCCCAAAATTATTAGGTGGGACAGTGTCCTCTAACGAGGTGCCTCAATTGTTTTGCTAGGATGAATATTCAAATGCAGGATTCAGTAGCAAACAAGGCAAGGCTATGATTTCAACAGAGTTCTCTTTATTCTCTCTTTCAGTATGTGAAGTAATGCATGATAAATAAATGCCAATTTGATAATTGACAATCACTGTAGAAATGGATTATCATGTAGTATCTGTGGATGTTTGCCAAAAGGAAGAGTTGAATTTATAGGAGACGCATGGAAACCCATACGCAGTTGCTCTATCGCTCAACAATGTCTTTGACATCTGAATGGTTTATGAATAGACCACAATCTTTGTTATAAAAGTTAGCTGTGTTGCCCCAAAATTCACATTTAATAGCATGACTAACAGTCAAGAGAAATAGTTTTCACATTCACATTCAAAGTTTCATATATGGAGGCAATCTGACATACAACTTTCAACTTAATTCCAACAGACAACTTAGCCAGTTTTTCCCTACTTAAAGCAAATCTAAATGCCTTACCTGGATAACTCTCAATGCCTACCTTCACTCCTAAAACCCCATAACTGTAGGCTACTGTTCTCAGGAGATGACTCACAGAACTAGTTAGAGCCCAAGTCCAAACTCAGCCCCAGGCAGCTGCTATTCCCCGACTATGGACTCGGCATTGCACCAAAATTCTACTTCAGTTCCTTTACTCAATGGTCATAACTTTACATGTACAGAGAAAATATATTCATATTACATGCATGAACAATAACATATGGTAAACTAGTCACAATGAGAGGACATACTTTGTCGCTCACCAGAGCGCATGAACAAATTGCTTACGTAGCTTTAGTTTTTCAACAAACCCTGGATTTTGTACCTTCCATGGACTTTGTATACTCGTTCATGTGAAACCTATGACTTAAAGTATGAGATGCATTAAGGACAAAAGACCACTGTATGCAGTCCTTATATGACTACATGAGTGGGTTATTTGTTTAAATGCTTATTTAGTTATTTACTCTTTTATTTAGTAATTTCTCTACTTATTTTTTGCAGTACAGAGGGCAAAATCCACAGCCTTACAAATACTAGACAACGTTTTGTCAGTGGGTTATGCCTCCAGTTCCTCCCTCCCTTCCTTCCTTCCTTCCTTCCTTCCTTCCTTCCTTCCTTCCTTCCTTCCTTCCTTTTTAAATTCTTATGAACGATAGACAAAGATTCAAAGATGGCCAATGTCTATCTTTGCTATACCCTGACCATTCGTGTGGTACCTGTTTTGAAATGGGAAATTTTCTACAGAAGAAAGAGGTCGAGTTCAGCATTGTATCCCATTGCCTCTTCCAAATAGTTAGTGTTTTATGAATGTTTGCTGAATAAAAGGTGAACAGACTTATTAGTGGGTACAGCCCATGGATGTCTGAAACAACCCTGGCGAGCCTTTTTCACAGTTGGCTGGTTTTCAAGGATTTCTCACAGGAGCTGACTGAACTGAGGAAGGAGCTTCTTTCTGTTCTTCATCCATGCAGCAGCCCTTTCTTATGTGTGCACACGAACTATTAAGGCCTCTCAGTGGAAGTTACTTTAATTACAGAAATCAGAACCGCTTAATTGTAAATGTGCAATGCAAGCATATTACAAGTGAGAATAGTTGCTTTTCCCATTCCTTCCCTCCTTTCCCCTTAATAATTCTTATTATGCACAGCAAAAGCATTCATGAGACTGAAGCCTTCTTGTAGATATTACCTTCTATGTAACTATAGAGAGCAATATATAATATTAATGCAGAAGGACTCTGAAGCCATTGCTATAAACGTCACTTCACTAATAATTCTATGAACTGGGGCTGGAGAGATGGCTCAGTGGCTAAGAGAACTATTTCCCAGAGACCCTGAGTTTGGTTTGGTTTCCAGCACCCATTCTGATAACTCTCAAGTGCCTGCAATTCTGACTTCAAGGAATCCAATATCCTTTCTGGCCTCTTGTGGTATAGGTGTGATATATATATATATATATATATATATATATATATATATATATATATATATATATTATATATCATATATATATTATATATAAATCATATATATATATATATATATGATTTTGTGGCATAAATTTTCCTCAGGTAGTTAAGCAAAGGAATGACATAAAGGAAGATCTTGGGAAACCTCTGCCCCAGTAACTATGGAAACACAGCAACCACTCTAGATGCTTATGTGTTCACGTAGCTGATTTGACATAAACAGCTTGAAAAAGTGGAGGGAAACACAGATTTATCACCCTCTGGCATATCTGGAGCACTAACAATACCTATGAAAGCTAAAGGCACTATGTAGGTTTTCCACCTATATTCTGACATTAATATTTTGCACCTCTGCCATACATATCCTTGTTCCTAGATGTTCTTATAGACTTTAAAAAGAGCTATTGTTCTCTTGCATGACTCCATGCATGGATTATTTAGCATATCTTTTGTGATTAGGTGAGATTCCAGAAACACCTATATTATGTCTTTTCCTAAAACCACCAACTACTAAAGGCATTATTTGCTATAAAGCATGATCTGTGGTTATATGTGTGGCTTTTGCCATAAAACTGAAAGGAAGGGGGACTGTCACAGTGACTTTCTATTCGGTATATACAATGTGATTGCATCAGTGCTTACTGAGAAACATTAAGGATGGGAGGTGTATTCTTCTCTTGAGTACCAGGTTGTGGTCCTCAGGCTGAGGAGATTTATGAGTGAGAATACATGAGGGCATGAAGGCAGGAAAGATGGTGACATTTAAATTGTGGAGCTCTGATAAGATAAAGCATTAAGAACTGCATGCTGTGTGAGAGGCTTCTTGTACGCTGAATGGCAGTTCATAGACTGCAGTGGGTTATGAAGGGAGTAAGAGAGAAAGGGAAAGTTACATCACAGGAAGATGAAGTATTTTTGTACATACTATAGCAGGTGAGACATTAATAAACATTTTTGAACAAAACTGGCCATGGATCTGAGACTGGTGTGTAAAAGCCAAGCCCTCTATAACATGTCCAATTAGTGGATAAGCAACATACCACTAGGATATGTAACCAGGGCAGTGATGTACTAAAAATGATATCTTACAAAAATAGTCTTGAGATTTCCAAGAAAAGGCAAGGTTGTACACCTGGGAGACATGGCTCGGAACAGCAAAAGTCCAGTCCTGTGGTAACCAGAATTTAGATTCCAGTACCTTAAAAGGAAAAGAGAAATTATAACATAGATGTACTATAAAGAGAATGACTTTTGGGGAGGCTCCTAGATGATAAATCTTGCTTAACTCTATTTGGTTCAATTTCCAGTGGGTTAAGTTGTAGGAATACCAAGTATTTAAAAAGAAGCATGACCATGAAGGGTAAAGTAAGGACAGAACAGGAAGTCGGGACTGCACGTAGACAGGTTGTGGGCTACCTGTGCGCTGGACGTACTCTGACACGCTTGCAGGCTTTTGCATATATTTTCACCTCAGCATTGGCAAGCTTAGGGAAAATCCCATTGTATAGCTAAATTAGGAGATGCTGACATTAAATTGACTTGACCTCTAAAATTGTGTTTTATTTAAAAAAAAAATGCTTACTTAATGTTCTGAATTCTCTCAAGAAGAGTGATCTTAAATACCACAATAAATAGCTTTACATATTCGAAATGGATTTGGTGAATAGAATTATAAAATATGTCTACTGTCAGCTCTCTAGCAGTGAGGAAGTATGAGCTTGAGGGAATTTGTATATATCCCGGTATTTGCCAGTGTTATGATCTTCCAGATGCCATAGGAAAACCCAGCAGCCAACCATGACATGCCCAACAAGAGCGACACTCAGCAGCTTATAAGGCTCAGTAAAAACCCACAGGAAAAACTGAAAATGACCTAATCCCTCTTCTGGAGGTAGGTATGTGAGAAGAATCAATGTTACCTTTGTTAAGACTCAGTATTAAATCTATAGAGATAAGACATGTGACTCAGAGAGCCTTTATCTAGCAGGAGACTACATCTGTGAGTGCTAAAAAGCTTGCTGAGAACTAAGCACCCCAGAGAGCCCCATTCCTCTGGGATCATAGTTTGGTTCTTATTTATTTATCTGTTGTTACTGATGCTTAGACCTGTTGATATTTGCCAACTGCTATATTAATTAGTCTCATCTCATTATTCCAAGCCACATCGAAAATCACAGAGTAATCCATCTGTGATGATTTGGAACCTTCCTGGTGCTTTTCACATTCAGGGATTCCAGTAGCTTACACATGGGGCCTCCAGAGCTCGGGTGATGAGAAAGCTTTCAATTAAAAAAAAAAAGTCTGTGTTTCTTATGTTAGAATTTGAATCAGGGACAAAAATGTCTTAGGCAAAGACAAAATACTTCTCCTTTATTTTTATAACTAGGGAAACTTTCAGGATAATTAGCTATAAGATTAGATTTCCTTGGATGAGTTCCCAAGTTTTTTGTTATTCTAAGTAGAAATATAATGTGTTAAAAAATTTTTAATCTCTGTTCTGTCCACTTCATTAGGTCTGAGCCATGTGTGGATCCTGAGCTGTGGAGTATGGCTCATCCAAAGTGAGACTTGTACAACTCCATTCTGAAAAATGACTATATGTATACTTAATCTAATGAGAAAACTCAGGGAATCAATGCTTCAGGGTCCATTGCATGGGAAGGACTTGCTTTATGTAAAAGATAGAAACCTTCAACTCTCTCTGGACACAGTTTAGTTTTTTGAGTCATTTAATTTGTTGAGAGACAGCCTTCAAGAGGTTGTGTTAAAAGGCTAAACATTAAACTATTGTTAACTTTTAGTTTATACTTGTGAAAGTGATTTACTTATTTTCAGCTTATGAGTGTTTGCATACTTATAGATATGTGAAGCACATTCAAGCAGGTCCTGCAGAGGCCAGAAGAGGGTATCAAATCTCCTGCAACTGGGGTTCCTGATGGTTGTGATTTCCCTGCACAAACCTCTTGAGCTGGAAATCAAATTTGGGTCCTTTGAATTACAGCAAGTGTTCTTAGCGACTGAGCCAACTCTCTAGTTTATAACAGTTTCCTAAAGATTAAGATGCGTATATTAAGACTGTACTGATTGTATAAATATGAATGAGTAAATTGAGTTAAATAAATCACTACTAATTTTTTTCACTTGTTTTGTCTTTACTTAAAAATTTAAAGTGCATATATGGCTCAAAACATTCTATTTCATGACATTTTTAGAAGTTGGGAAGCTTGTATTCAAGGAACATCTTATTCCTGAATGAGGTAGGGTAGAGTTGCATACATGGCCCATGCCATTGCAAACCAAAGCTCTCAGAAAAGCAATGAAATGAGAGCCCCAGCACAGCTGTAGGATTCACCCAAGGGCAGGATGGCAGTGTATGAAAGGACCTTACCAGAGAGGCTGGAAAGTATTCCCTGTGAGCTTCCATTGGTGTTAGGAGGAAGACACATTGGTACTGACTGCTTCAATGACATGTGAGGCCCATCTACTCAGACCCATTTCTGTAGAAGTGAACTTCCAAAAGGGCAGCAAATATATGGAGAATCTTTAGGAGGCAAGAAAGCAGCAGGATTCATGCCTGGTGCCTCACCGGGAAGAGACAGGCTTTTCTTAGCTATTGATTAATTGTCACTTGATTAAGGAATAATGTTTGCCTCATGCTAATGGTTGGCACAAAGCTTTAAAGAAGACTTATAAAGCCAAAGACTAGGGGTCAAGTAACAGCTTTTGGCGACATTCACTGAGTGGATCTCTAAACACAGCACACTTTACCATGATGAACACTTTACTAGCCTTGTCTTCTCTGCATCCCCCCAAACATGGCCTCAGTTGCCTTTCATATCTTCAAGTTTGTCAAAGAAAGCTATACAGAGAAACATTGATCTATTGTGAATAAAAGATAAATAATTACAATAAACGAAAACGAACACTGACTTCATGATCAGCTCAAGTACTCAGCAATCCAACCTGTGTCATTGGACTGAGTGGTGGATATTCAACACAAGGAACTTGAAACTAAATGTTCACTAAATCCAGCTTGTTGCTATGTGGTCACATGCATCAGGTTTGTCAAATGTTCCAAATATAGAAATCACATTTTATGTCAGTCTTCCTGATTTTAAAATATCATTTGAAATCTTAAAGAAGACATGCTAGAAAAAAATATGTTTATAGGCCAGATTTGAGCAAAGTTCGCCAGTTGCTATTTGGCCTGGTAGAAAATATTGTTGTGAATTTATATATTCAAACATTTATATATTCAAACATTCTTCTCTTGTTCTCAGTTTTTTTCTCTATTTTAGATCCTCATATAATTTTTCCCTAAGTCATAGTATTTTAGTATAAAGAAATTAGCCAATAAACCTCAACACTGAGGCACAAAAACTGAGAAAAGTAGCTCCTGTCCACCATGAAATTTGAAATACAAAGTTGAGGCAAGAACAAAACACATATACATGCATACGAACACATACACACACACACACACACACACACACACACACACACACACACCATATCACACACGCCACACACACAGACACACACACACATACCATATCACACACGCCACACACACAGACACACCCACACATACCATATCACACACGCCACACACACACACACACACACCATATCACACACGCCACACACACACACATACCATATCACACACGCCACACACACAGACACACACACACATACTATATCACACACGCCACACACACACACACACACACACCATATCACACATGCTACACACACACACACATGCATATGAACACATACACACACACAAAGAGAGAGACATACATACACATATCATATCACACACTACACACACACACACACACACACACACACACACTATACCCTCCGCAGCATCCCCCACAATATACCACATATACACACATCCCATACACACATACACACATATTTGCACCACACACACATGCACATTTCACAGTACACCATACACACATACATACATAACTTTTGCTTACTCTTCTTAGTAAGAATACAAGGGTTTATGATTTATGGCAGTCCCCTGTGAATGGTGACCACACGTTTGGTCTGGAGGATCTATAATGCTGTGAGGCAAACCATCTTCTTACTGTTCTTGGAGCCCTGGTCACAATACACAGGATATACAGATAATAAGTTACCAAAACTTTAAGAAATACTGTTTTGTTAAGGAAATACCAATACCACTGATACATGAAATGTGCAGGGTAGTTCAAACAGAAAGCTCAATATTAAACAACTCACATGATTTAGAAATGGAAAATTACACACAGGCTCACTAGAGTCAAGTTTTGGTGACTAGTCAAGAACAGAAAATAGGTAGCTCAGTAGGGCACTGAATAGTGTCTTAGCTTTGGTTGTCATTTTTAGACTACAAAGAAGGGTGGCCAGGCATCTCTCTGTTCAGTGCTTTTATAGGGGATTGATTCATGCTCCTTCTGTATTGTGTATTTTCTAAATAACAGTCTTATTTAGTGAACACACATTGACTGAATCAGGATAATACAGAAAAATGTACAAAACTGTTTTTCTGATGACCAATAAAAATTAAATATAGAGTTGTTTGGGTTAGAGTGAAATTTTGTTTAAATTTTCTTTGTGATTTAAAGGGGTAATTACTTATTTGAGCTGAATGATTCTTTGCTATCCTGTTAGCTCTCTTGGATCCATAATCACAATACAAATGGCAGCCTACAGATTGATCAAGACAGAGGACTTTGAGAGAGTGGAACTGAGCATTTAACAGCTTATTAAAGATTTCAAATATTAGGCTGTTGCTGAGAGGAGAAAAGCTGTATCTTTAAGACTGAAATAAATTTTCACAAAAAGAGTTTTGCAACATGGATTCTATTCTCCATCCAAAGACAAAATATCAGGGTATGTTTTTCTCCAAGCCAAAATAGATAATTTAAAATATTTTAAAAAATGGTATCCTAAATATTTTACTCCGTTACCTACAAATGGGGCAGGATATTATAGAGTTCATTTTTTTTCGATATAACTCTTTATTGCAAGGAAATTCAGATTTTCCTGGGCCCAGTTGCCAATTTGAAGGACAAAATCCTCCAAGGGAGGATATAAGGAGCTGGACAAGAGCTCGTGTCTCTGTTATGCTCCACAACACTATAAAGAATCTAAAAATATAAAAATAAAAACCCACTTCTCACTAAATATTTTTAGTTTCCACTAAAATACAGCAAAAATAAATGTTGTCTTACATTTTGATATATTTTTAGTAAGAGAATATGTTTTCTACAAAGCCAAGAAAAAAATAAAAATTTCAACACAACATTATTCATAAATGAACACATTTCTTTATGGAAAGACATATTTGTACCTATTATGAGAATGGTTTATGCAGTGTTTTTATAATTAATATGTTTATTAAAGTTTAAAATGTTTGATGAATGAATGTTCTTTTTTTCTCAAGAATCCACTGAAAATGAATAGAGAACCATTTGTGCTTCTGACTCTGTCAGATACTGTGAACTAGAGGGGAAGACATTTCCAAACACAGACCACTGCATTCTGCTGAGTACTAAACCTAGCAGTGGCATTTTTGGCATGGAACATATACTAAGAACAAAAATAAATTCGAAATTTGTGTTGATGCAACATACTTAATTGTCATCTGATGCTAACTTGGAGTTTGTATTGATTTTGCCCGCACTTTTACTTCCATGTGAATGTCAAGGACATTATCCTATTACTGACAGTCTGATCTTCACTCTTGGCTCTCCCAGTTACACACAAGAAAGTGCAGACCTCCAACATTGAAATGATTAGTGTACTCTGAGCATAGGAACTTGGTCCATCCTGTTTGTGCTGAATATTTAACAGGTTAAATGGCTATTATGTCCATACATGAAAAGAAATAACCTTTACACGCCACCTCTAAGATGAGACTAGAGAAAGTTCGAATAGTGTAATGTATTTTCTCCTGGTCTAACAAACAAATGTCAATATGACCTAATAAGTCATTTGAAACTATACTAACATGTGACATTCAGATGTGAGCTCTTCTTCACTATGTGAGCATTGATAATGCAATATATCTGTCACGCTTTATTAAAATTCTATAGTGCACTGATATTACATCAGAGAATGTCCCTGTCACCTTGAATCTTGGAAGATGGGACAATAAAAGAGATATTTTTGAACTTTTCAAGTTTGGCCTGTGATATCACATACCCTGGGTTACCTCCTTTCTACACTCCAAATCTTCTTTACACAGGGAATGAGTTACAGAACAACATGCTTCCTACAGCTTCCTGGCAGGAATTACGTGAATGCATTTAGAGACAAATACCCAAAACAGGAGGCGTTGATGATGGGAGAAACGTTCAGATCCATTTTTCTTCATGAATTTTGAAGAATTGTTGAGTTACAGCCCAGGAACTTTATCCTTTGGGCTTTTAAAAATGTCTGTGATGTACTTTAATTGGCAACCAACGGATGTTCTCCATTAGCGACAAAGGTATCTTTGTCTGTTTGTAGCACGTATTTCCCATTGCCCCAGAGGAGTTGTTAGATTCTGGGGCATAGGCAAACAGCAGACATGCCATTCAAATTGGCCAAAGTAAGTTCATCGTGGTAGTAAATACAGGCACTATATCCTGGGGTTAAACCCCGGGCAATGAAAAACAGTAAAGAAAAGATAAAATCCAAATGTACTATTGAAATCAACTAAAGCATGCTGAAAAGTTACCCATTGTTCACGTTGTTCCAGAACAGTGTATCTCAATCAATAGCTCCAGAATATTTGATTAAGAATTTATTGTTTCCAAATATGGCAAGGCTGGATATCCGATCCTACAGAGCAAACCATTAATAGAGTTACCTCTTAAAGGCATGCAAGATGTGAATTATACAGTGTTCTACTGATTTCCTTGCCTGTCATAGAAATAGGAAGTTGCTACAGTGATTTTACAAAATATTTTCAAGTTTCCCCACTGCAGAATAGGACCATTCGGTTCACAGACATTTGCTAGTCTGTGATCCTCAGCTTATAGACCACTTCCAGATACCATTAACTTCTTAGCCAATGAAACCACTCCTTTCCAGATACCATTAACTTCTTAGCCAATGAAACCACTCCTTTCTTGCTAGGCTTGATTAACGTTCTCCTGGCCAAGCCTACTTCCTGCTTTTTTTATTTCACCACTGATTCTTTTGAGTACAGCCATACTTTCAAATCCTGTCTGTGTTTACCTTAGGAAGGCGCCCTTTTATAGGACGTTGAATTTATTTTTCTGTTCAGAATCCTCTTCAAATACAGAAAGATCAGGTAGCTTGTCTGATCCTTGTCTCTTCTTTCCCTGGTTATATGCTACTGTGCTTTACAAATCAACATTTATGTCTTGGTTGGTAATTCTCACATCCATCAGCTCAATGTCATTGCTAAATGGAAACACACAGTGTTCCCAAACCTTACTTGACACTGGGCCACATCTTATCTGCTGACTTGGGAGTTTGTGTTTTTCTAGAGGGACTCACCACCTTGATTCGTACCTGATTTGATCCAGAACTTACTGCCTTTCATCTGGTCCCAACATGAATGTAAAGAATTCTTTTTCACTTTGTTTATATTATGTATGGGCCATTTTTCTCAAGAAAAATAATGTATCCAATTATTGTCTTTTGAAAAGTCCTTGCTTGTGTAAAGAACTTGAGAGTCCTAAAGATGAGAAATGATGCTCACATCATATATCTCAAATCTACCTCCCTGCTTCATCTCCACTATCTCATGACCCGGATCCCTGTCAAGGAAGAGTCAGCCCATTGTTCCCTTGCAATGTGACCCTTTATTTTTATATTCATGACTACTGTCTGCTTTCTTGCTTTCTCCAAGTTCCCAAGACACATCTATTTTTTCCTGGATGACATAACTTTTACCTAAATCTCAGTGTTGTTAGAATTATGACACTTCCTTAAGGGTCAGGCCATTCATTTTCATTCCTTGTTGGTCACTGTTGTTGGTACATTGAGGTGAACTGTATGTGTTTGTTGTTTAAAAGCATATGAATGATTCTATGTACAGAAAGGTTGTATCAATTCTACACTTATTAACTTCCTTTTTTTCTCTCTCTCCCTCTTTGTGTGTGTATGTGAGAGGGGAGAAGGAGGGGGAGGGGGAGGGGAGGGGAGAGGGGAGAAGGGGAGGGAGGAGGGGGAGGGGGAGGGAAGAAGAGGAGGGGGAGGGGAAGGGGAAGGGAGAGAGAGAGAGGGAGAGGGAGAGGGAGAGGGAGAGGGAGAGGGAGAGGGAGAGGGAGAGAAGGGTGTTATGGAGCATGTGTCAAAATAAGAGGACAATTTTGAGTGTGAGTTCTTTTCCAAAGAATGGAACCCATGTCTTCAGGTGTGGTAGAAGGTGCCCTTACCAACTGAATCATTCTTTAGCCCCTAAAAATAAATTGCTCAGGCAGAATAGATTTGTATAAAATAATTGCTGAGCCATATAATTTTAACTCATAATTTCCACTTAGGTCTCTAGGCTTATCTCTTCCTAGCCATTGCTTTGTGCTTCACACCTTAGGATGCCATATGCTTGGATCTCATCATTTGAAGCATCCCTTCACACCTGTGCAGCACTACTCAGCTTCTGCCTGTGCTGAAAGCATCCTTACCACCCAACATGCTCTTACCATCTACCAAACAACAACAACAACAACAACAACAACATCTTTAATCATATAAGTTACAAGCTCAGCATACACTCAGTTGTTTTCTATTCCTAAAACATTTACTGCACTGTATCATCAGATTATAAAAATTGTTTTCATTTCTTATTCTCTCATTATTAGTTGCAAATACATTAATTTGCTCAAGAAAACAAAATAGCTTACTGTACAAAACACACCAAAGAAAGGTATACTGAGAAGAATCTCTTATGTGGCTGTAGTTTCATAAAGATCAGATAAATGGTAGGTTATTGTAATCATCCATTTGATAGGACAAGGATCAGAACTTGATGGCTGCTGGGGACAGGATAGCACGAGCCAGTTCCCAAGTCTTTCTTTCCTATTCATGGTTCAGTCATTTACTCTTCAAAATGAGTAAAACGCTAAAAATGGATTCATCAGAAAGAAAGGTGCCCATTTGAGTGGAGTTATAATAGTAATATAACTTTAAAATCAAATAACATAACTCAAGCATAAGTTATTAAAAATAGACATAGCCTAAAAAAGAGTGAGAAGGACGGACATGCAGATAGCTTTAATGGGTTGGAAATTAATGGTTTCATTGACGTCATTCTTTGCTCTCCTACCTCGGTCACTTTCCAATTCTGTGTCTCCTTGGCTATACATCTTTCAAGAAATCTTAAAATTAGTAAGGGATAGAATGACTTTGTAAAAGCAATCAAGTTTTTTAAATCAGAATCTGTCTCTTTCTTCACTAGACTCCAGGGTAGTATATCCCATTTGCCATTAGTAGAAGAGGAGAATCTGATACTTTTCATAACACCTAGATTTTCTTCTCTTGTGATTTCTAAAGCTAATCACAGAACCTGGGACACAGTAAAACCATCCATTTTCATTGAATTGCTTTACTAAGCCATGTTGATGCTATGCTTCTTAGTACTAACGACACTGTTCTAAGAAAGGATCTCATGGAGCCCAGAAAGTTTCACCCTTGCTGTGTAGATGAGAATGAGCTTGA
The DNA here is from genome assembly GCA_030674055.1 of Rhabdomys pumilio. Lineage (NCBI taxonomy): Eukaryota > Metazoa > Chordata > Mammalia > Rodentia > Muridae > Rhabdomys > Rhabdomys pumilio. The sequence goes on along the minus strand of JANHMN010000001.1, from coordinate 254,922,491 downwards.
ACTCCACAGACCTCCAGCCTCTGCTTCCAAAATGTCAGATTATAGCTGTGCACTACCAAACCTAGGCTTCCTTATTACTTTATTATGAAATTACGTGTTAACCAAGTGCAAACACCTTCTGAATATATTATCCGATGTCCACAGGCCATCATACGACCTCAAGGGCAAAATGATTAGGTTGCCTTAAAAATTGAAATAGAACAGAAGTGGAATTGGGAGAGAGATTGGAGGGTGGAGGGGTGAAGGCGGGATTCTGGGGGAGAGAGGGGAGGGTACAGGGAGGAATGGACTGGGGGAATCTGGAGGAAAGATTGGAGGGTGGGGGGAGAGAGGGAGTCTGGAGGAGAGATTGGAGGGAGCAGGGAAGGGTGGAGGGAGGGAAACTGAAGTCAGGATGTAACATTTGAGAGAAGAAGTTTTTAAGTTGCAAATGTAAAAGCATTCCTGATAATTTCAAAAAGTACACCTATCCTAACACTGCACAACACGGAAGTTTTATTGGTCCATTGGGTAAGCACTGATCACAGAAGCAAATACACAAACCATAGATGAACTGTGAAGAGGACTCATCCCTTCAAGGGCTTTTTGTAATTCTCTTCAGTTCCAGAAAATGTCACAGGATAAACTCTATAATCAAAACATCACCACAGAAGAAAAGGGGCTAATAATTCAGATGGTTTTAGGTGTCTTATTTTATATCTTAGAAGTTTCCAAACTGCAGATTTTAAAACAATACCATCTCCTCCATGAATATTCTACAGAGCACTCCTTGTAGAACGGTTTTCCACCATGATCAGAGCGGTCTGACGAGACGTTCACATCCTCGTCCTCACATCTACAAGCACAACATGTCAGGAAATGCATTCCTTCTGAAGCCGAGAGCCATGCCTACCTTTCAGACTGAAGAAAGAAAAGACTAGAGAGAGAGAGAGATGACAGTTTTGTCAATACTTCAGGTGCAATGGTTTTCAGCTCTGCTACTGACTCAACGTTCATAAAATAAATCAATGATATGACTTGCACAGTCACTGTAACTGCTCTTTGAACAATTTTCAGCTTTTACCTACCAAAGAAAATCGTGTGTTTGTGGTGATGGTGGTGGTAGTGCCCTTGCCTATGATTATACCTCCATTTGTGCATGTGTGTGCATGGGCAAGAGACAATCGTGGATAATATTCTTAAACCATCATCCACAGATCTATTAGTGATTTTGTTTGAGATACTGTTACTCACTAGGGTGGAACTCACTGCTCAGTGAGTCCCAGAGGATGCCTACCTCTTACTATGCTTCAGTACTGACATTACAGGGGTGTGCAACCATCCCCATTTCTCTCTCTCTCCCTCTCTCTCTCCCTCTCTCTCTCTCTCTCTCTCTCTCTGTGTGTGTGTGTGTGTGTGTGTGTGTGTCTGCCCCTCTCTCTCATCATCTGTGTCTCTCTGTATCCTTCTCTCTCTCTATGTCTTTCTCTGTGTCTGTCTCTGTCTCTCTCTCTTTGGGGTGTGTGTGTGTGTGTGTGTGTGTGTGTGTGTGTGTGTGTGTGTGTTTATCTGTGTGTCTGTATCTGTGTGTGGTGGACTTCTGAGGATTGAACTAAGGTCCTTAAACTTGAAAATATTTTGCTAACTCACCTACATTCCTGGATAGGAATGGTACTTATATTAAAGAAATGAGAAAAAGTCAAGTCTTCTTGTCTGTAAATGGATTCATTGTGGACCAGGCAAGACACCAGAGTAATCCCCATATTTGACTCTGTGATGAGTGACACACACTCCATGTAACCAGACACTCAGTTAAGACCTCTGTTATGAAACCCCATGTAATGTGCACAATTCCTGCAAAGCCTTTAGAGTAGCTATTAGCACCCATGTTTCTGCCCAATAATGGATCTACATGAAAGGATAAGAACAGCTCTTTAGTACAGTTAGAGTGATGAAAAGCTAGTCTGCATCCATTGCATTAATGTAGTAAATGTTACTTTATCAAAGATAGTTTATACATGCATTTTTAGAGTTTTGCCTGCTATACACACAAAGTATTATTAAGCATAATCAAGAGAAGGATTATCAAGTTAAGGGAGGTTGGTGAGGGGAGAATTCATGACGACATTCCTAGCTCACTGATCACAAGTACAGGTAAAAAGAGTCATATTTGAACAACTGGTAAAGATTTCTTTTTACATTTATTTCTTTGATAGAATAATTTTACACACATGTATTACATGGAGACACCTATCTAGTCCCCTATATCTGTATCCAGCTTAAATGGGTGTGTAGAAATAACTTCAAGGGCTCCAGTGGATCTTTGATTGCTGTATGATACAACATAATTTATTCAATTATTTGGTTTCTGTTTATTTATTTATTCCATTATGTGGTTGTCTCTTTCAGTCTGAAGTTTCTGAGTTTATACATCTATTTATTATTTTTATACTCTTCTGATTAGTATTGCTTAGCTTCCCATTGTTTGTGCTGTTTATAAATGGTATGTTATCTTTGGTGATTTGGGTATTTTCTTTTTGAAATGAGACTGTGTTTTCACACAGTGACCATGATATAGTTGACTTATTTCTGTGATTAACATAATTAAGTCATGTGGGGAGACCACCGTTCGCATCATATAGATGTGGTGACTGAGATGTTTCTTGTTGAATGTTTGTTCAAAATGCTTTTTTGAAATTTTTTTTCTACATGTCTCCTCGGACACATATGCAGACTTACTCTAGGTAAGAACAGTAGGCATATGGTATGGATGTATTCAACTAGACAGGTGTTTTCAATTTGCTTAGCTGAAGTAAGGATGAAAAGAATGAAAGATTCTGACACTCCATATTTTGGTAACTCTTGGCATACTCAAAAATGGAAATTTATGCAGAAAATAAATCCTAGTTCACTGATCATAGCTCTTCATTGGAGAATCGTGTAATGCCTCATCCAGAGCTTCAGCTGTAGTCAAAACTAAATTTGCCAAATTTTAAGGCTAGGGAAAGCATCATTTGTATCTGCAAAATGGCAAGCAAAAGTCTAAAAAATGCTTCTGTTGAGACTCACAAATTAATCTTCTACTCATTGCAAAGAAATTTCCCTATTATGCTGTCAAAACATTTGTCTTATCATCCTGTGTTTTGCCAAAGAAGTACATTTCCCAGTCAAAACAATTAATTAGAAGCCATTAATGATGCCTTCAAACACTTAAGTTGTCACTGAAAATAAAATGAGACACTAGAGAGACTTAGATTCCCAAAACACGATGAGGAGAGCAGCCGATGCCCCCTGAGGAATTTCACCTGAGTCATGAAACTCTGCCACCATACAATCAACTCCAAACCCTTCCATTAGGAGAGCATGGAGACAGCTCAGATCTTCACAGGGCTTACACTTCAGACTCAATTTTTTCTCTGCCTCTCAATGTAGTTAACCTTTGCAATACTTTACAAAGTGGTTGAAGATCAATTACAGAACACATGGATACATTTCTTTTTTTAAATGAACGAAAATGAAATATAACATAAAGGGACAAAGTGAAAAATAAAACCACATCAGTTTAGACAAGCAAACTGACATACAGAAAAGAAAGTAAAAGAAGGCACAAGAATCAGAAAGTTGCCCATTTGTAAGCTCAAGAATTAGTGGATACATTTCTAACCTACTATAGATTATGTGAAAAATATGAGAAAAAGTGAAAACCCTAAACTTGAGTCATGAATTGTTTGGCAGAAATTGCTCAGCTTCTTTGAAGTGATGTTCTATCTTCCTTTTATATACCCAACTCTCATCCACATTCAAATCTATGGTTACACATAAGTTTATCTTTATCTCTTACCCAGGTCAGTCAAGCCAAGATCTGTAGAGAAAAGTTATGTTTTATATTATATGAACCACAAATTACATTCCAAACCTCTGCAGTTGTTGCTTAGAGGAAAAATGGTTTTGTGGGATACAACTCTTATGAATTCTTAAAATATCTGAAGGTAACTCTCTACTCATGGTTGGTCCCTGATGCCCTACATCATAAAGAGGTACAGGTTACAGTTTGGTAAAGAGAGACCTCAGAGCACACTGTTCTGTGAAATACTGAGGGAAGAACCTTGCACAGCTATTAGTGCCACCTCCAAGAAACAGTCAGTAGACTACCTTAGCTACATTACAGGAAAATTTGCTTGGAACCTTTCCAGATCATAATATATGAGTCCAAATGTTATTCACATTCAGGCAGAATAAGCACAAATTATCAGAATACTGCACACACTGAGTGCACACACTGAGTGCACACACTGAGTGCACACACTGATCATGATTCTTACATCATATTTCATATGTACACTTCAAACTTCAACAAAGGTCATAGCCTCAGTGACTGTATTTTGCCTCAATGTATTGTATAATAATTTAATTAAAATTATTTTTAAAGCAAGATGTATCTTGCTTTTAGGGCACATATTGTTAGGGCACATAGAATATCCTTTTTTATACTTCCTTATATTTAACAGGTCATAGCTGGGAATAACGCATCCTTTTGGAATCCCGTTTGACTGCCTTCCTATTAAACCACATCTAAGGAACTTGTTCCTTCAGTTGGTCAAATATTGTTGATATCCAATAAAAACTGCATTAAACATCCTTGCTATATGACATTTTATATCATTGCACTTCTTGTAAAAAGTCACTTTAAAAGCATTTTTTAAAAAATGCTTCCATATGCTGTAACTTTTTAGAAACTGATAATTTTATAAAAAGGGATTTCTCAGAATTTTTCAAGTCATTACATAAAAAATATTTTAAAGAATGTAGACTATACTGTCTTTAAGCCAAAATATAAATAATGAGATAGATAGATAGATAGATAGATAGATAGAGACAGACAGACAGACAGAAAGAGAAAGAAAGAAAGAAAAAGAAAGAAAGAAAGAAAGAAAGAAGAAAAGGAAGGAAGAAAGGAAGGGCGAGCAACATCAAATACATTTCTGGGAAATACAAAAATACTAAAATACTAAAAAAAGAAAAAAAAAATCCTCCACGGCTTTTAGCCACAAACCTGCTATAAAAATACTGTTTGGCAATAGTTTCTGTCCAAATATGACCTTCTTTAAGAGACATAATACCAACCTTCTTTTATATATTGTTCCCTCTTTACTCCTTATATAAATCATCTTTTAGGTTATTTGTAGGGCTGACCTCATAAATGGGCAGGCCCACCTTATAAGAGCAGCTAAATGTCAAGGCAGAGCTTAAACACAAGCAGACACGCTCCACACAGGAAATGTTCAATCCGGAACGCCAGTCGCCCAGGAGGATGGCTCTCCTGCATTAAAGGCTTACAGACAGTATCCTCAAGGCAAGACCCCAAAGTGGATTAGTGATTTATCTTTTTCATAAGTCCAACCTGACACACAGTGTGGAATTACAAAGATAACAGATGACCCAAAGGACGTGGGGACAGAACCTACACTTCGTATCCATTAGTCCTAATGTGCTTTGCCGCCACAGGTGCCAGGCAAGGGCTCCATTCTTAGCATTAAGGAGCCCTACCACGCTGATAAAGAAGAGATGGCAAGTGACCCTATCCTGTCTCTACTTTCAGCATCTTTGGAGACTGTGTCCTTCGTTCACTGGAGGACCAGAACCTGAGTGGCGCATTCTGAAACCATTTATCATCCCCTAAATGTTGGTGTGCTGACCCTAGTTGTAAGCTGCCTTACTTAAACAGTATCACCCATGAAAAGTCACCTACATTGATGACAAATACTTACATTAATTGTGAAACCATATGGAATGGCTTGAATTTTTTTTTTCTTTAAAAAAGAGGAAAAAACAGAATTAATCGTGGGCATGCACCTAACGCCTTTAAGAAAAGAGCCCACTGGGAATGAGAATTTTTGCCTTAATTTGTTTTATAAACCTTATTTTTTATTTTCTAAAGAAAAGAGGAAGATCAAGTAGAGAGACAGCATGCTCCAAGTTACCTTGGAAACTCGGTTGGCAACTTCTCTGCCCACTGTCAGGCCCTGGACGAAGGTGCGAGCCGCAATGAAAGCACGGGTGACCTGAATCTTCAGTTTCCGTGGCACATCTCCAAATGGCTTCAGCTGGTCTGTGTACTTGCTTACACACTCCAGGTAGTCCTCGCTGAAGTGATACTGGGGGTTTATCAGCTGGAACATCCGTTCCAAGAGCCGAGCCCAGAAGTCATTGAGCATCTCCTCCAGGTTGACGTTACCTCCTGTGTAGTACCTCTTTAGCTCAGTGAAGAGGTCCTGGAATACCTCCGAATTCTGCATATACAGCATCCCATAGGTCCGGACGAACATGTCATTTAGGGACTTCTCTGCATTTTCCAGCAGCTCTCGGAAAAATTCTGGAAAGCAAATAAGAAACTGTCGTAAGTAAACGGATTATCTGTAGAAAACCTAAGATCACAACGTACCTTAATAACCATAACTACTTATAGATTTATTTATTTGGTGATGTTTATTTGGTGACTGTTTTCTTTATTTGATAGAGACTCAAACCTAGGTTCTCACATATGGTAGGCAAGTGCTCTACCATTGAGCCGCAATCTTAGTTCTACGTAAGCACTTTGAATGTACAGCTGTACAGGAGAAACAATCCTATGATGAAGTCGTTAATAGAACATTGAGAGCAATGAACTTGATTTACATACGCTATTTTCCACTACACAAAGAAATCATAAGACTTCATGATTCCTAGTTTTAAACACATCATTTAATATTAGGAGATTACCAATTAATGCCTTTCTAAAAATAACTCAATTATTCTTTCAAGTATTATTAAATTTTAGAAAAAAAAATCTCATGATGTGATAGAAATTCAACACAAAATAGACTGCCAATATGATGGGCAAAGGTTTATCATTAACATAATAGCAAATGAATACTGATAAACTCATCCTCCTTTCCCCTTCTTCACTTCTGATTGTTGCACTAAGTTACAACTCACTTAAACTGATGGTATCTAGAAAGGGGTGGGCTAACATTAATGTACTATTTTGGACTCTAATTCCTGTCAACTAATCAACTGAAAATGTCCAGAAACCCATGAAATTAAGTCACTTGACTATAAAACTGTAAAGAACATAACAAAGATGACCATAATGAGCAAAAGGGTCATTGGATAGCTTGGATTATCATTATAAATATAAACTATCATTTTATAGAGCTTGAGCAAAATATTGACAGCTGGGCTTTCAGATTTAGAATTTTTTAATGGAAAATATACATCTTCCTATGCTCACGTTAATGCTTCTAAATTTACGGGTACACTCACTTAGCCTGAAATGAAAATTACAGTCAGTGGACCCAGCCAACCTGGCTGGTATTCCTTCAGGCTGTCTAAAGAGGCAGTTCATGCTCATGAGAGATACACAGGCACAGAAGTCCTTCAAGAATGAGCTCCTGGTGAAAATGATTCTGAGGTTTTCATCCCACTTTCCGAGTGTAAATTGGGTGAGAAGGGGCTAAGATGAGAAGATCCTTTGAGTTTATCAGTTCATGTTTTCAACAGCACAGTGACTGTGTGGCATCTCATCTCTTCTTGTGCCTGGAAGCTGTGTCCTTCCTTATAAGTACAAGGACAAACGAAGGACCACAGATTTCAAGTGCTCCAAGTAGAAACTAGAAAACAACTCTTCTTCGTGAGCCCTGGGCAATTCTTTCCCAAGCGCATAAAGACAAGCTGGTGAAGCCTCCTCTACGGCGTCTCTAGGAATTAGTTTGATTTTTCTCAGAAGTTGGCTGAGTGAGTATTTGAGTCCAGGAGTTCCATTCAGATTTATATGAGATCAACATCTTCTAAGTAATTAATTTACATCCATAATGATTATATCTGTCTCATGCAGTTTCAAACAAGGCCAGAATAACAGAGTTTACAGAGGACGCTATTTACTTGACTTTCATGGGGAAAGAATACTTTTATTTCTTGTATTGGTATCTTAATTTTAATAAAATGTAACTATTTATAAAAAACGTGTATAATTGGGAAACAGCTTCTTGGCCTTACAAATGTTAGCTAAGTATGATTGTTACAATACATTTTTTTTCAATGTAAAGATTTTAATAAAGAGATAATTTTCTATAATTTGTGATGTATTTCCCTATAGCTTTTCTTTAGTCACACTACTGTGCATAATTGTAGACATTCTGTCTGTCACAGATGTATGATCATTTAAGAGACTATTTAGTCTTCATGGCTGACAGGACATTGTGTAATTTTTCTTCAAGCAAAAAATATATTTTTTATTTGTTCCCCAAAAGTAAAATTACTTGACATATTAATAAAAATCTATAATGAAAAATTAATATTTCTGTTTTGATCAGGACATATTAGGTTATATATTGAAATACTATTATACTTACAAGCACGTACAATGGTGCATTAACCAAAAAATTTTAAAAATGTTTTAGAAAAGAAAATGGAAACTACCCTGATTTAATGATTATGCACTATACATAGGTATCAAATTATCATAGTACCCATAAATTTCTATAACTAAAACCTTAGATAAGAAAGCATGAAAAGAGACAAATTTTTTAACCTTAAAGAAAATGAGTGTTGAAGCAGATAATTGTGTATATTGTATGTCAGTTTGACTTATGATTTTTTGAAATCAAATGTTTAACAAAACCTTTTCAGAAATAGCTACCTAGTTGGTCCTAAAATAAAATAAAAATATTAATATTCAATATTCAAGTATAAAAATAACCTAAGTAAAACCTTTTTATCTTGAGACCAAGAACAAAGACATCTTGGCTGTGCTAACCCAGGAAAAATAGTGAGAGGTATTCAGATTGTGAAAGAAGATAGAAAAGAATGAGAACATTGCTGAATTACAGAATGCTAATAAAATGAGACTAGAACATATATTTTAACCATGAACTGTGAACAACTCAGTCATTTTGTCTTCTTTTTAATGACAAATATTATGTTAGATTCTGGAATTAAAGCTCAATTTATTGAACACAACATAGTGCCTTCTGCAACAAATAGTTAGTAATCAAGAGTATGATATAGTTTTACAAAGGAGAGGAACATTATAGACATATAGATATGTAGATGATAGGTAGATAGATAGATAGATAGATAGATAGATAGATAGGGAGTGTTAAGTATAGAAATTAAGATATTATAATTTAATCCATGTGGCTCAAGAAACATTTTATTAGATAAAACTTGGTGGCATATGACTATTATCTCAGCATTTGAAAAGTTTAGGAAGAAAAAAGATGAGTTCCAGGTGAGTCTGTTCTACTTAACAGTACACTATATCAAACAGAACACAATAAAAACAGAAGAAAGATAACAGTCATTAGACTCGAAGGTAATGTTTTTGTCTAAGGATGTATCATCACCTGAACTTGGCTACTAGCCTGACTGGTCTTCAAGAATAAAGTTTTTTTGGTCCAAATCATTACATGGTTTACTGGACTTATAGTCTTAGTTAATATTTTATTAGAGAGACACTAATATATTGCTATTACAACATTGTTATACATTTCAAGAGTGATGAGAAATAGAGACCCGAGATTATGACGCAAGAGTAGTGTACACCAAAAAGCATCCACGTTTTATCTCCCTAAGGCCTGTAGAGTTCTACCTTTTGAAAGGTGACTCTATGAACTAAGTATTTTATGCTTGGAAGATATTTGTCTCTCAGCAAACCAAACAAAATTGAGGTTTGGAGGACAGTTATCTTGTCCATTTTGCTGATGAAATATTATGTCCTAACACATCAAAGAGAATAAAATTCAGGTGAAGTAAAAAGAAAAGGCAATCTCCCTCACTGTGATCCTTTTTTTAACAGAAAAGGGCAAAGCTTACATGTGAGAAAACCTCCAGTCAACACATATCTTCATCATTGAGGCATAGTTTGTCTGAACAAAATGCTATTTGATTTTTTTGTTTCTTTCCCAATCAGAAAATATAGATCAAAGGCGGCTCAGGGGTCAGGAAATCTTTATGGGTGCACAAACAAACTTTCCCAGGCAGCATTAGCCGAGGGAGGTTTCTATTATAGAGGGAGATCTCCACGAAAACATCTGTTTTCTGCAAGGCAGGCTGACATGACAGAGAACATTGTTCTTCCAAAAGTAAGGGCATAAAATGCCTACTGTTTGAGAGACCAGATAAGGAGCAAAACATCAATTCCTAGATGCCAAGGGGTGTCCTAAGTAATTCTCAGAAAAGTTTCAACTTAAACATTCAAGTGGATGACTAAAGGGGAAACCCCATGCAGGAGCAAAGGGAAGTAATGAGACAGAGGGAAGGTAGGCTGAGACATCTTGAACATTCATAAGCCTTAGGACACAGTAAAATGAAGCCAAAAGGCTGTACCACTGATACTACTGAGGATAGGTATAGCCTATGTATAGAAGCACAGAGACCATGCAGATGAGCTGAAGAACACAACGGCATCGTTTCTACTCGTAGTCTTCCACATATGCTTTGTCATTTAGCTTTGTGTGTTTGAGACAGGATTTTAAGTAGCCCTGTTTGGCCTCAAACTCCCAACAGTCTTTTCTTGGAGCCTCAGGTGCTGGATTATAAGTGTACCTTTACACTTGGTTCCTTATACTTATGGAATACTGTGTGGTGGGAACGATTCAGGGCTCTCAAGATGACATATTGGATAAAGAAACCCCTGGACACTAAGCCTGGTGACTTCACCTTCATCCCCAGATCTACCTAGTAAAAGGAGACAAGCTCCTTGCTATACACATATGTGAGATCCTACACACACACACACACACACACACACACACACACACACACACACATGCTAAACAAATAATAAAAATAAAATCATGAATATAAAAAGTAAAAGGAATGTTTGAGCATGATAGTGTGAAACTACAAAATTGGAGAAGTCCAAAAAGAGAACTGTGTTGTCCCTGACAGCTACAGCTCCACAGGGTTACAGATAGAAGGTGTGCAGGGGTGAGGCTGATCCTGTACTTCTCCCTAATCTCTTTTCTTCCACTCCCTCCCACTAAAATCATGGTAAGTCAGACTTTAGCTGTGGAATCATTCAGATGAGGAACTGTCTCGGAGGATAAAATGGCTTTGGAAGTGATGATATATCAATGCTAAGATTCATACATTACATGGTCCTCACGTACCTCCTCCACGACTTCTTCAAGCTCAATTTAATAGAAGTGTCGTTCCTTATTTTACAGCTAGCCGTCTGTCAGCTTTCAAAACACTTCTTCTTTCAAAAAACCGTCTCTTTCTTACACTATAACCAGCTATGTCCACCAGGAACACACTCACTCAAATTGTTGCAGTAACAGAGGAAAATGGATGGTGCCATGTGCTTACATCTGTCTTCCACTTTGAGAGTAAACAAACAAACAAACAACAACAACGAAACCCTGCATGATTCTTCAATGGGCTATGGCCTTCCACTCTCCAGGGGCTGTGATCTTATAAGTAAGTAAAGGCAAAGATTGTTGTTGCTTAGGGCTTGAAGATGTTGTGTAATGTCACATACAACATGGCATTTGACAGTTGGATTCCACTCTTCTACTTCTGGTGTCCCGGTGTTGTCGGCACTGTTAAATTCAATTCTTCTTCCCAGGGCACCATGGGATATATGGGATATAATTAGCCTCTCTGCTTTTGCTTACTAGTGGCAGTAGCACAGCCTTCACTCCGGATGTCAACAAGAATGTCTACAATGTCCTCTGGGGAATACAATCACTCTCTCCACTTTAACCCTACCTGCTTTGGCCAAGCACATTTTGAGACATTGTTATCCTTGGGGCTTATTTTTTTTTTTAATGACAAGTTATGTTTTAGACAAAAGGAAATATAATACAGGTGACTTTTGTTCAGAATAAGATCCTTAGAGGTCAATATTGAATTTCTATGCACATTACTTGTTACTTAGTCTTAAAAGTGATGAAGTGAAGGAATGATTGTAGCTAGCTAAACTTAAGTATTCACTCAAATGCAACCTGGCTCTACATTAGAGAGAGAGAGAGAGAGAGAGAGAGAGAGAGAGAGAGAGATTAGGAACACTACTGATCCACTTTCCTAGAGTCTTCCAAAGGCAAATCTTTTTGCCCATAATCATTCAAGCCCTGCCATGTTCCAAGTTCACAGCCATGTGCACATAAAACACATAGTGGCTTCTGTTCCACGGTGACATTGATTATTAATGCTATCAATATTGCTTGATCAGAACTTGGTCTCTTCCCTAATGCCTGCTGCCATTATTAAGCCTGCATTGAGGAAACTCTCTTTAGAGAGTTTTGATTTCATACTTACGTTTCAAATAACTATGGTTCTGTCATTATTTAGTTCTTCATAATAAAGTTAAAAATACCTAGCATATGAGAAGAAGAAGAAGGAATATCCACTTGGAATAGATATTCTGCAAAATCATCTCAGGGATTTTTCTTAAACATCATTTAATTTTTGTATGATGTAGATCTTTCAAATGCATTTTCAAAAATTATGGGGTGGAAATAATATTCAAGGGAGAAATTATAATCTATAGTTATTGAGAAACAATGTATGGGTATATGGTTATTGCTGATTTGCTCCTTCTGTTTCCTCTAACTCATGTTTTCTACTGCTCTACCTACTCTTATTTCTATGTATTCATCAATTATCCTAATGATGTCATAACACGGATCATAACAGTTCTTCCTAGGAATCAATAGAAGCCTAGATGATTTCAAAGTGACACAATACAATATTAAAAATCTCTATGTTTGAAGGATTATTGTAACCACATTTCTGCTCCTTAATTATTACTTAAAGAAGTACCACAACTCACAGGACAAACTCCTTTAAAATTGAAAAAAAGCAATTCAACAAAATGTATGTATTTGCCTTTCTCATTTGTCTGTTACATGTTAGCAGGAAACAAGACATACAAGACTTTAAGATTAAAAATGACCTTGGGTTATTGAATGAGGTATATGACTATACACAGACCTGAGAAGAGAGAGGCTTTATCTTTTAAAGGTATATGATTTGGTACATATATGTCTTACATACATTCTATGTAAGTCAGATATGAGTTTATCTATCATGTTGGTGAGGAAACACAAGTTTTCAATGTTAAGTGAAATGTCCAAAATTAAACATCAGCTCCAAAATACTGGAGACAAGGAAAAGAAAGTAGCTTTGTAGTTTATCCTCAGTCAGATTTTCAGAGTGTGATTTGAACAATTAATGGGAAGTATTATAAATCCCTAAGAGAGTGGATACAATTCTACTTAAGTCCAAATTGCAAAATATATTCTAAAGTTGTACATAAATTATTTACAAAATGATTCATGTGTACATAATTTCTGACTCTAATATTAATTAGTTGATAAAGGTCATTGGAATTAGGGAGTATCCTCAATTCTCTAGAGTTTTATTTTCCACAAATAGTTTTCATCAATTAGAGCAGACACTCAACCATAAAACCTAAGATTTTTTTTTTCTGCAGTATGAAACAGTAACTAGCTTAGCAAGGGATGATAAAATCTCAATGAAAATGTGTCTCAATTTATGACAGATGTAAATTTACATCATTTTATAACAGCATATATATTATCAATAATATATGTTCAGGGGGTCTATTCCATATTCCTGTTAAGTTACATATTGGTCATATTACTCTGAATAGAGTACACTTAAGTCCTGTGACACTGCACTAACATAGCTTAATGCTAGTTTTAGTTTAGAGAAATTGATATCATTAGAACAATGGATGTCTATATTATTTGTTTAAACTAAAAGAACCACAAGAATGAGTTTCTAAGTCTTCTAAGCATGTCAAGGCCAAGATAAAGCCATGTGGGAAAGAGTTGAGCTACAGTGATGTGGAGTTCAACAATACAAAAATGAATGTCTAATGATTTTATTCATAGTTAATTGTTATGATTCCAAGTGATAAAAACGAGCAGACCGTTGGAACTTAAAACTTTCATGTCCTAATTCAGTGCTCCCTGAGGAACACTTTCATAAAGGAGGCCAGGCTTGATCTAAAGCATCATGGGTCCCTGAAGATGTGATGCCTGTATTAGGTCTGTGGTTACTGAGAATCTGGCCTGCAGAGAGAGTGCTTGCAGACACACCCGAAACATCATGAAGCTGTTTCTTCAACAGAACCCTCCTCCCTGTTCCATTATGTAGTGGCTTGAGCAGAAGCGAAACAGCAAACATTCTTCAGCAAGTACTTTGAGAATTTGTTCGGTTTCCAGGCAGTGACCAGAAGCTACAAATAGATGCTAGGCCTTTTCAGTGTGTAAACTAAAAGCAAACAGAAACCCACAAATTATAAACAACATGCAAAGGAGACCACATGTGGCACCAAAGATAGCAAACATCCAACACGTCCTAGAAAAGTTTTACTGGACTCTGGGACAAGGGATCACACATTCTCACTCACATATTTGAAGATAAATTCATTAATCAAAGCCTCATGGAGCTTTAGTTTTCTATAACCAAGAAGAGAGTTGAACCAGTAGTCTCTTGGCTATTGTATTAGTAGCGGGAATATAGTTTATTCTTCTGATATTATTTTCATTGCATGTGTTAAAATGTAGTTTGATAGCTCTGAGGCTTACTCATTGTTGCAATCTCGCTTCAAGACAAATGAAATGCAGAAACAAGTTCTTGAATGTTTTTATTTTTAAAAAACTTAGGTAATTTTATTGACTTAAAGGTGAGATGACTTAAATCCTTTCAAGGTTATAGTTCAATAAATTCCTATATAATGCCTTAAGCAAAACCCCAAATTATCCGGGGGATCTAAAATAGGAGATAAACCATAGAGGAAATGGTTATCCATTAAATTTTGAGGTTAGATTTTAAAAACTATTTTTAAATGAAAAGTTGGGTGTTTTTTTAGACTATTATTATTATTATTACTATTATTTATTATTATTATTATCATGTGGAGTATCAAACCTAAGGCCTCTGAAGTGCTAGTCACACACACAAACATTCAGTCATACTCACTACATTGTAAGCCTCCCCTTCATTATAATTAATAAAAATAGAAATGCAAACTTCATCAATAACTGGCAAATCTGTCAAATGCCCTAAAACAAAATACAGTTTTCTTCAGAATTCAATAATTATTTTCATAACATTATAAACATATTATAAACATATCAGTTATTAAATACTAAAATATATAATTCAAAACGTACTCTCTATATTAATTCTCAAGTTTATTTGTTATATCTTTCTTCCAATATGTGTGAAGAATTTTTACAAATTAGATGTTGGTGGAAAATATAATTAAACATTTAGCAATAGTATAATAGTATGCTAATTTATTAATAAGGACACCAATTAATGCACAACTAATATTGTAATAATGCATATTTAATGCATTATTCAGGTCAACTAACTCTGCCATTTTATGTTTTCCTAATTTATCTAATCGACTAGACTTTTCCATGAAGACATCTTTAATGATAAATCATCAGTTTACAAAGATAAGTGTTCATTAAAATTAGTCAATACCTTGCACCAAAGTCCCTCAATTTATTACCATTAATGTAAAGTCAGCAGAAAAGATTTAATGGAAGACAATTTTTCAGAATCAAGTGTGCAATGCAGGACCATCTGACAAGGGCAGATTTGTGATAACAAGGCAGGAAATAGTTGACTAGAATTCAGATTTCAGGAGGTGAAAAGTTTTCTATACTCAGTGAGCTTCCCAAGGCGGGTGGGATAGATTCTTATATCTAGGTAGCACATTTTTCCCAAATCCATCTTTAAAGTAAGTAAGGCTGATTAGAGCTTCTGCATTCTCAAGGTGGTACAGACACACTCTTAATTCCCACAATCATGAATTAAGTTTGAAATTTGCTGACAGTTCCTGCCAGGAGCAAACCACTGTTCTGAGCCATGGCAGGTACTTCCCTGTCCCTCCAGGCACTGCAGGAAACCAGCAGACACATTCACAGTTCTTTGGATTATTATATTCTTTTAGCTTTGTTCCACAAATACCCTTTAGGTCCTGCCCACAAGGCTGCTTTTTTTTTTCTCTTAAAGAAAGCATTAATCACAGCTTTAGACTAATTTGTCACACACCTAAAGTAGAACTCTACTAATGACAACTTAAAATTATTCCTATTTGTTTTTCTCAACTGAGAAAACTGATTAAATTTCCCCATGAAAGTGGTAGTTATATATGGAGTGGTCCATTCGATGATCTGTGTTTCAGGGTTCACAACCTAATTCTTCCCTAGGTCGCCAATTTTGTTCACCGAACACTCTCTGTGGGAAAAGGACTCCACCGTCAAACCAACAAGAGGGAGCGTGGGACATGGAGGTAAGCGCAGTGTTCTAGTCAGCCCAGTGGGATTATGAAAAGAGGACTCAAAACTTGCTTCATCTGTCACATTTGCCTTCATACAGTTTTCAACATCTGCTTTAAACTTTGAACTCACTTTTTACAGGGATTGAGCAGTAGTCCATGGTCAAGGGCACATGCTGTTCTGCGTAGAGGACAGAATTCAGTTCCCAACACCCACCATCAGGCATCTGTGACAACCTGTAACTCCAGCTTCAAGGTACCTGATGCCCTCTCTGACCCCACAACTCATCACACATGTGTGGCATTCTCTCTGGTGACATGGCCCCATATACATAAATTATTAAAAAGGGACACCAGCTGGCTATCCAGTTATAAATGTTCAGCCCTGATAACATATTCACCCAAGTAATATATCAAGTAACATGTTATATTATTGCAGGAATATATATATGTATATATGTATATATGATATATTGCCATATATATAAAATGTATTTGTGTAATATAAATATCAAATCATATATATATAGGAAAATACATTCTTCAATATATATGTAATATATATATTTGTGTAATATAAATATCAATTCAGATATATAGACATATATATATGAATATATGTTACATGTATACATTTAGGAATGTGTATATATATATGTATGTATGTGTATATATGTACATACATACATATATACATACATACACACACACATATAAAAATAGTATTAAAGTACATTTGAAAGAGAGAAAGCCAGGTGGGGGCAACTCCTTTGTTTGCTATAATGTTGATTTTCATCAATACATGAGGGAGATTGCATGGGCTGAAAGTTATAGTGAACCCACACACACACACACACAGACACACACAGACACACACAGACACACACAGACACACACACACACACACACACACACACACACACACACACACGGAAGAAGCTCCAGGATACCAAGAGGCCATGACAGATTGTACTTCTTTCATTTAGCTGTAACTCCGCAGAGCCATATAGATACACCCCAGGTAGGTTCCCTATTCACTGATTCATCATCAAATGGTAGGTTGACTCAAGACCAAGGGAAGAAAGGCACATGCAGCATGTGGAAGTGAAGAATAAAGCGTAACAGTCCTGGGGCTAATTAATGGCCAAGGAAGAGAGATAGAGAGTGCATGAGCAGGAGTAAGTAGGGCACCATTTAAGCACAGAAAAATAGACAGTAGAAGCTAAAGACTCTCGGGAAGGCCGAGCTGTACAGACACATAGATGCATGAAAAATCATATCAAAGTGTTTTATCTTAAAGCTAAAATTGTATGATATTCTTTCAGGTCCATCTGAATCTAGGAATACTAGGAGGCTGTGAAATTTACTTTCTAACAGATGGCTAAACAACAGAAATCATACACAGTCAACTGTAATAGTCTTCAGCACTCTAGTTTGCTTTCCCTAATGGTGGTTCTCAAATTGAGGCCACCACAAGCTAATACAGTTTCAACATTCATTAGTATGCAGTCAGCCCAAATTAATGATTTAGATGCAAATGCCTATAAACCCAGAGGCCTTGTTTATTTTCTTTGTGGAGATGTTGGTGGACATTCAATGAACACGGTGTCTAATTGTAATGATGTCCACAAGATCAGCAGTTGGCATCCAAAGGACAGAAAACAATGCCTTCCACTCATCTCACTTACTGTTGGGTATAACTTGCAGGGAGCACAGACCCAACTCTCTTCTGTAATCCTTAATTTTATCAGCAGCAAGTGACCAGCCTAATGTACACAGATGTCTCAGCTCAAAGGTAAGTGTCAAATGTTTGATGAATACATAAATGGTATGGATCCTGATTTATGGCATATAAGATGAGACATAAGGAATTATATAAGAGCCAACCAACCATAAGTGAATTGGTTTATGGTTGGCCTAAATATGCTTAAAACTCTTTAAATTTACTCTGGCAGAAATTTATAGATTTTCTTACAATAGTTTTAAAATTACTATTTTTGATAATATAATGTAATTACATCATCTGGCTTTGTCTTTTCTTCCCTCCAGTCTCTCCTACATACACCCTTCCTGCTCTCTTTCAAGTTCATGACATGTATTTTCATTAATTGTTGTTGTATACATGTGTGGGTATATATGTATGTACATGTATAAATATATATGTGTGTGTGTGTATACACATACATATATATTCATAAGTACATGAGTATAAGCTGCTGAGTCTGTGTAGTGCCACTTTTATCTACACTTTTAGAGCTGATTATTTGGTATCAAATAACCAGTTGGTATGATGTTCTCTTGGGAAGACTATGCTTTTTTTCCACTCAACCTTATTAATTTTGCTATAGTTTATGTAGAGTTGGAGCCTTATGCTCTTTTAAGTGAAAATATCAAGATTGGGAATGATAAGCCTGTGATAAAGTGTTTGCCCAGTGTGTGAGAAGCCCTAGGTGTCATGGGGACAGTACCAAGGGATAACCTTGAAAGACAAACAAACACGGTGTTCATGTTGGATGATGGTTGTTTTCCCTATAAAATCAATTATATAAAAATACTAGAAATAATCCTCTTTCAGAACTAATCTGGTGAAAATACATTGTATGCATGCATAAAATTAAAGAATTAATAAAAATAAAAAGACAATCAATGATTTCCCAGGCAGTTCCTCAGTACTAAATATATGTATCTTATTTTTTCATTTTGTTTAAGTCAAATTCAATTCTAAGAAGAGACAGGTTGATGTTAATCTAGTGGTAAATTTTTATTATATGAATATACTTCTTTCTATATTTTGTTTTTGGTGTTATATAGATTATAAATAAAAGCCATCAAAAAGGAAATTAAATTGAGAAATTAAAACAATCTACTTGAGTTTTATTATTTTATTTTAGTTGATATCTGTTTGCTATTATTTAAGCATAGTTTATAGAGTAACGTGATACTAGTTTTAATTCTTCTCTATTGTGGTTTATAAGAAAAATAATCAGCATGACTGTAGAGAAGAAAGTATTATCTGTGTGAAAGAATTAAGAAAGTTCTGTTTAGGGTGGGATTCTTTTAAAATCCTTACAAAGCTTTCTTCAAAAGGCAATGTGCTGGCTTTTGTTGTTTTGGTTAAACTGACAGAGTCTGTTCTGATCAGCGTGACCCTCTTGCTGCACGTGACCCTCTTGCTGCACACACACCCCTCCTTTTGGGCATGCACATGGTTCATCTTCCTCTTTAACTCTAACCTGGCATGCAGTTATCATCCAGAGCAGACATCTCCTCACACTCCAATCTTGCTCTGATGGATAGAATACTAACCTTTCACAAGATTAGAGACACAAGGTGCTCTGGAGATAATAAAATTCAAATGGGTTTATTTCAAAGGGCAACCCAATCTCGCTTTGTTCATGGGTCAGTTGACAGATCATTTGCCAAAGCAGATTTTGTGTCTTTCCAAGTTAGCTTCTGGTTCAGTGTGCCAAAGAAGTCAAATTACTGGGATCCTAAAGTATGAAGTTCCAAAATAGTTGTGGGAAAAGGTAAGAATAACATAATTTTAGTGTGTGTGACAAAACTCTTCTTGACAGTATTTTAAACTTAGGACAATTATGTCCAACAGATAAATCAAATCTGACCAGGTTGAAAATATCCAGGAGTTAGCATAATCACTTGTGTTATGATCCATAAATATACAAATATACTATGTCGGTGTTAAGATTGATCTATAACTATGTCAGGGAATATTAGCTCATGACAAGTCAAAAATCAGTGCTACATAATGATGAAGAATCAAGGCAAAAATCTGCTTATGAAGAGTTTCTCAATGAAGGGCACAAGCTATTTCTCTGTCGTTATTTCCAGCTTCTTCTGTTGCCACCGACAATGATGCCCATGTGGCCTTATTTTAAAAGTGTGTGTGGAGGGGTATTTGTTTATTTTTGAGACAGAGTTTCTCAATGTAACTCTGGCTGTCATGAAACTCTCTGTAGACAAGGCTGGCCTCCAATTCAGAGGTCTTCTTCCCAAGTGCTAGAATTAAAGTTTTGACCATGCTTGGTTCAGTTGGGAACAAATACAGAAAGCCACAGCCAGATAAGACACAAGTAGACAGACCTTGGTTCACAGAGGGAAGTGTCTATCAGATCTCTCTCCTCAGAGCTCAGGAAGCACTGCTGACAAGAGGCAGAGAGAGTGTGAAAGCAAGGGAGGTGGAGGACACCAAGAGAAGAAGGTCCTCTAAACCAACAGAGCAAAGATGGAAGCAGCAAGCATAGGGCCTGCATGGCTCTGCACCAGGTCCGCTGTGTCTGTTATAGCATCCAGTTTAACATGTTTCCAAGATTTCCATGTTTGAGGACAAGTCGGTCTCTGATCTTTGTGTCCTCTCTTGGGGCTCTTTTCCTCCCGTTGGATTACCTTGGCCAACTTCGATGTGATGGTTGTTTTTTATCTTAGTATATTTTATTTTGTTATCTCTTAGAAGCCTTTTCCTTTCTAATGAGAGACAGAAAGAGAGAGAATCTGGATGGGAGGGAGATGGGGGAGAACTGGGGGAACAGAGAAATGGGAAATTGTGATCCTATGAGAAAACATCTATTTTTAATAAAAGGAGAAAATGAGAAAGAAAAACTAAAGGGAAATTTGTATAAAAAATACTCCTAAGATGGATCTCTCAGGTCCAGCATATTACACAAAAGCTACTCCAGGTAGAACTGTTAAAATTCAATAATTAATAATTATGTCTTACTATATGTGATACTGAAGACATCTTTATATTCTCTCGATGGTAAATTTTAGAGATATAAAATTTCATTTATGAAGTATGAAATTTCTTTTCATATTCTTAAAGTTTAGGCTTATATTCTTTAAGAAAATGAGGTTACATGTTTATATGAAAAATATATTTAATAAAATAAAAGCTCAAAAAATTAAATATTACATGATTAAAAGATAAATTAAAAGTGATTACTTTTTATTGTTTTCTTTTCTTTTTCTTGTTTGGTTTCTTTGTGGTACAAGATCAAACAATGTAGCGCAGCATGTCCTAGACCAGGCTAGTCCCGAATACACAGATCTGTTTGCCTCTGTCTGAGTGATGGGATTAAAGATATAAGTCATCAGGACAAGCTTATTTATTTATTTACTATCTTAGAAATGTAATTTTCTCAAAATGTATACATTAATCATAATCAACTGTCTTTATAATATTTCACTAATTAGATAAGATGTCTGGAATAAAACTACTACCATCAACTATCTCTTAGATAAAATATTCAGAGAGGAATTGTCCTCTTCTATTTAATCAATGAAAGCAAAGCTATATTCTAAACAAATTCCCATTGAAAGGAAATCTTGGACTATATTTTCCAGGCTTAACTTTCACAAAATTACAGAGAATCACATAATATTAGGTTATTTTGAAGATGTTTACTTTTTAAATATATTAGAAACACCTGTGTGTATTTAATTTGTAACACTGATTTTTCGTTATGATTATCTGTTACATATAAACCATACTCACCAAAATATATCTTCTCCATGTAGAGGAAACCGAATCTAATATAGAATATAGTATTTTTCTAAAGTATGAACACCACAGGTCAGCCTTTCTCGATGGTTAGACATGTCGTAACAGTGGGAGAATGGATGTCCTGATAACAGTCTCTGTTACTTTTCCTTTTGTTTGTTTTGCCAGGGAGAGAAAGGTCTGAATATGTCAGCTACTCAAGTTGATTCTTCTGGAAAGCTCAAATGACTGGATCGGCCTAGTGGGGGTTGTGCATATAGTGAAAGCAGAGCCAGGCATATACAATCAGCATAGCATGCTCACACCTCTCATCACTACCTTCTCAGAAACAAGCACACCTGTCAGTAACCAATGGTTACTCCTCACTGCTCACTGAGGATCTGTCTTGGCCATTGAAGAAGTATGTTTCACTTTTCTCATTGAACTAGATCAAAGAAGTCTTTCTTAACACATGACCTTTACTGCAAATGACCAAAAACATATTTAGAGTACAAAACATGAGATGATTAACTATGTCTTAATATCCATTTGCTAAATGGATAACTTGTAGAAATTACCTGTAGAGCGTAATCACATAGAAGATAAGCAAAATGTTATACAACTTTGCTTTGTTCTGAGCTGATCAGTTTCTAGGTGGCCATTGATCAATTACATTCCCTCTCTAGATGGGCACCTGGAAAGCTCTCAAATCTCTCTGCCTAGGGTCTGCCAGTAAGTGAGACGTCAGTGTAGTGCTGTTTCCATGGATGCACTAATATTTTTACCCATGAGGAAGTAGATGTTTTAATGACATATTCAGGTACCAGGGTCAGCCTAGGCATCTGATACACAAGACTGGTGCAAAGATGTGGGGCATGTGGTTAACACTCTGTCACAGAATACCACAAAATATTTTAATTTTAGTATCTTACATTTATCAGATTTAGCAGTTTTGTTTTCTTCTCTTAAAGACAAAACAACCCCGGGGCATTTGTCACTCAGAAACTCATTTTTTTTTTCAATTAATTTAAGTCACCTTTATACTTATTGAAATTCATTTGGGGTTCTAAAGCTTCCTTTTGAAAATCCACTTGAGATCCTACAACACTAAACTTTGCTCCCACTCTCAACGAATATGTTCCCTCCTTTTGTCATAAAACCCTTTACTGAAAAGATAACTGAGATCCACTGTCAAAGTTATGGGAGACCTGCAAATAACCGCAAATTGCTTCTTGTACCATTCACTAACTCCGAGAGCATTTCCTTGGTCAGTTCAATATTCGTCTGATTATCATTCCACCCACAGTGTTTTTTACAAGCTTGTCAATGAGCATTCCATGTGAGAAGGCACTGGTGATTATGCGAAGGTCAGAGTGGGCAGGAAGCAGTGGATTCTGCCAGTCTGCAGGATCAGTCACAGTGAGAAGGGAAATCGGTTTTGCTTGGCAGTGCTAGTTCTCACCCAAGCCACCTACAGCTTTGTTACACCCTGAGTGCTTGCAAATTGATTGCAGGATAAATTGCCCCCGACTCTTTTCAAGAATGGACTTTAACCTTACACGTTATTAATTCCCAAGTATTTACCACACATCCCTTCCATACAGACATCTGCAGTGACTGTCCTTTTTCTAGCTCTCTGGATCCGGGCCCATCTGCCATAAATCTGAAAACTCACTTAAATGAATACAAGGTAATTTGATGTTGCATTTGATTTGGTTTTAAAGGCTACACAGTTGTTGGCTTCAAAGACAAAGGCATAAATCTTCACTGCTGAGGCAGGAGAAAGCATTTCTTCTGTTTGATTATGGCCACACAGCGAAGTTCAGACAGGTGAATATAGGTAGAACTAGACAAATGGCTTATCTGCCACGGTCTTCTTTTTAAACAAAGTCATTTGGTTAAAAAGTGTCTCCATGGAGACACTTTTAAAAAAGTGCATCTATTTTAAAAAGTACATCTATTAAAAAGTGTATCTATTTGTTTAATAAGTGTCTTTATTGAGGGCAAGCATGAAAGTGTGTATAGAAACCTGAAGCAGACAGAGGAGATAGGTCACCTTGAATCTGTTATTACAGGTCCATGTGAGCCAACCCAAGAGTGTGCTGGGAACCAAACACTCTTAATCATGGAGCCATCTCTGCAGTTCCACTTAAAGTTTTCTTGTTAAAATAAATGAGACGAATAAGAAATTCCATCTGCCTTTGCTATATGCCATTGTAGGAGGTAGGTGTAGACCCACAGATCAGCCGGAGCTTCACCTCCTGTCAAAGCAAAATGGTCCTTAATATGCAAAACACCTGACCACGGATATTAAACTTGCATTTCATTGGCTGTAAGTATTTGAATTAGATCTGTCACTTGTCCTCTGTGTCTTCTTTCCCTGGTTTGAATACAATGCATTTCCTGAATAGCACAACAGTAACAATTTATCATCTAGTGTAGGACTTGCGCAAGGAAATCCAATCTCTTATTGTCTGAGTTTTAAAATGAATTATACTACAAATCTACATCCTTAAAAAGCAAAACAACAGTCATCTTCGAATAAAAGTTATCCGAATACCTGAGAGTCAGGAATGAAAAAGCATCACAGTCAATTACACTTAAATATCTACCATCTAATTTATATGTGTGTGGAAATCTAGATAACCTGCAACCCATGTATGGGGGATGCTGCTTTACTTGGGAAAGTGACAGAGAGATGGCAAAGGAAAATATCAGACAGACTCCGTGTGTCATTCAGGAGTCTAAGTCATAAAATCTCTCAATCATTTGAAGCTATTCATATACTAAATTTCCTCCACTTTCAGAAAACAAAGATTCATGTCCAGTGGCTCTTTGCTAAGATAAAACAGAAGTTAAATTTGGTTGAACGTGATTGAAATATTAGCTGGTCACGGGCAGAAGGTGATTTTCATGGAAAAGATAGGGAAGAAGAGGTTAAAGAGATTAACAGAGTATGTGTCTCTATCTTCATGCCAACGGCTACACTAAAGGAAAAGCAAAGGAAACATGAAAAAAGTTGAGTGATTCTTAGTTTCTCAGAAACTTAATCAGAACTGAAGGTCTCTGCAGTCTCAGGTATGAAAGGGACCTTATAGGAGAGAAAGATGGGGCTTGGAATAGGATGGAGCTAAGACGGTGTCACTATAAACTGCATAAAGAATATGGTGAAGAACAGTTTTCAGTCTATAACAACAAAGAGAGTGAAGTTTCTATGGCATGTAAGCTGTGCACAGGAATAGGAGCACGTGCTTGTAAACAGCCAGGGGACAGGCGAGCTGGGGACAGATACAAGACACATACCAATGTTGGATACATAGGCAAACATTGTAGATTCATCCAGAAAGGTGTGAGAATTGCTGGGGATCAGAGAAGCACCTTCCCTTCGTACAGTATCCATGGATGCATCGTCTGTCAGTGCTACTGAACACTTTTTTCCACCTCAATAGTGGTGACAGCCAAACACACCCTCAATGCACATCATGGCCTTTAAAATTATAGTTTGAAACAAGAGCCTTATATGCATTTTATATGAACTTCAAATAAATCTTAATTAGATGAAAGCAAACCCAAATCATATCTTGTAATCATGTCTTCTCTAGGAACAATATTAAATATGGTGGGGCATGTGCCCACCGATCAATATTAAATATCATGGGGCATGTGCCCACCGATCAATATTAAATATCATGGGGCATGTGCCCACCGATCAATATTAAATATCATGGGGCATGTGCCCACCGATTCTGGAAGTACATTCATTTTGGCACAGTACTTCTGACTCAGATGAGAAGCCAGTATATTTAGGAATGAGGAAGATAAAAAGGGAGGAGTCTTGGCATAGTTGTTAAAAAAAAAAAGTGAGACATCTTAAAAAACGAAAAACAACACAACCAAAATAAAAACAAAACAAAAGAACAATAACAAAACAAAACAAAATCCCACTACACTGAATATTTCAAATACGTTTTCAGATTTACTTTGACCAGAGCCCCTGTCCTTCTGACATACAGAAACTGATGTTAATACTTGCAAAATACTTCATCAGCTCCAGAGCTAACACACTGGCTGAAGACGCCAGCATCTCTCCCCTGAGTGATTACAATGGCCTTCTAACTGATCTCACTTCTATTATTCCCCACAGAGAATTTTGCTGTTAACTGGTACCATTAATGCTACACCCTTTATCTAACCTGAAGCTTAACAGGGCAGCCATTTTTGAATTTTTTACTGATGTCTTAAGCCCTAAGAAAACATCTGTGTATATAAAGGGACTCAGTCAATAACTGTCAAAGAAACATACATTCTCATATGTTTTGGAGCAAGAATTTCTTTCCAAGTACTCTGTTTAGTGATCTGTGTTTCCTAGTAAATGTGTGTATGGTAAAATCCAGGCAGAGTGCCTGGTACTTATGTTCACCAGTGAAAGTGACAATATTTACTGTAAATTCTGCTATCCAAGTCATTTCAGGGAGTTGTTTGTGGTAACAGACCCTTGTTGGATTGACACTGCCCCCTGTAGTTGTTACCCGTATAGCTTAAAGATTAGGGTGATTTAGTTGTACTACTTGGCCACTGGTTGACTTTGGAAAGTGAAATCTGGGCAGCAGATTTAATTTTATAAATATGGTAGTGTCTGATTGACTCAACTGCTCTACAGCAAGCAAGTTATGGATTTTAAAATGCACTCATAGCTCCATAGACTTTTGACTTTGTGGAGATGACAATGTCCCAGAAATTATATTTATGACAGACACCATGTACTGAAGAGAGAGAGCATACAACATTAAACAAGAGAGGATTGCAGGATTTCTGGTGGAGCTCAACCACAGATGACCCCTGTGTTTTGTTTATCTCAAGCAAGTCCACAGCTACCTGTTATTTTTCAGTGACACAGAACATGACATTGAGAATTTCCTTGCAAACATTTTCAGCTCTTCCCATGGGGGAGGACACAGAAACAGTAGAAAAAGCATTTCTTTCTGAGTCCAGTGATTCTCAAAAGTGTGGCCTCTGAGTCTGTCACACACAGCAGCATAATTTGGGACATGAGCAAATCCACCCTACTGCCTTTGTTCCAGGTCTACTGGAAAAGTAGTTCCAGGGTGTGACCCATCACAGTGTTCTAACACGCTTTAGCCAGAGCTGCAGTGCACAGAGAGCCATTGTCATTAAAGGGACGATTTCATTTGGCCAGACTACAGGTCTTTTGGCCATTACTTTCCCATCTTTTAAATTACTTAGATGTAACTATGTCTTGGGGAATCTCTGCTTACTTTCCAATGTTGTCCTCAGATCTTTAAATCTTCAAACCCCCCAAAGAGAGCTTTCCTTAAATCTCACCTTCACTATAATCCCCGTCATTTTTATTCATTAGTAGGAAACACCTGTAACAGCAGGAGCTACTTACAATCTAATTGTTTCTGGTTCCTCTAAATTGCTTGTCATTATAAAAGAAATGACAGAAGTGAAATGGGAGAAGAGTGATGTGGCAAGAAGATGCAAGCCCATTTCCAATGTTTAATTGCTAGACAATGCTAAGAACAGATTAAAAAGATAAATCAAAAGTTTGCTGAAAAAAAAAGTGAGGCCCCAGTCAGTTTTATGGTTTCATTTGAGCTGCATAGATATTATTATACACTCATTTACAAAACAATGAGCTCTTACTGTTTATGAAAGTTTAATCTCTTGGTTTATTGCCTTAATATATTTCACATTGGTAAGGTTTACTTTTAAATGAAATTTCTGACTGTCTTATGTGGATGTTATTTTATACTGAGAATCCAGACAGAATGAGTGTAACATCATAATTGTATTCATCTATGAAGCAATTAGATTCGGGGTAATTGCTTCTGGTTTTCAGATATCTGCATACAAAGTAATAGAATTAATATTTTATCAGTTGGCAGTATCCCCTGTTAGCCAAGGATCCTAACACTATATATTTTCTCTTTGTCCACAGGAATTTAAACAGAGCCCATATTAATATTTACCTAAATTAAAAACCATGCCAAGTGAAAAGCTACATGATCAAGTTGGTGCCACTGTTTAACACATGTAGTCCATGGATTCACACTGGGACAAGACCCCTAGACAGACTGTAAAGTGCGGGTACTGACAACAACCAAGGGAACCCTCAGGACCCATCTTCAGTCCCAAGTATGTTCCAACTTATTCTACAGGTGCAAATGTGTGCATGAATTCTGTGGCGTTCTAAGACTCTGTCGCTGATTAAAAAATATATGGCTGCTCCAATATCTGAACTCCTATAAAAACACATTTATACGCTCTTTCAAAGAAAATTGATCTGGCTGAAGAACTGGAATAGGATGACCGACAGGAATAGCTGGTGAATGACTGACAAGATTCACATCCCTCAGCCAGAATCCACAGGACTAAGAAGGGCTAAATGAGAACTTATGTCCTCATTTATTTTCTAAGAAGCTTAGGCTATAAGGAGAAAAAGGAGGCCATAAATTAAATGGCACTTTGCTTGAATAAAAGAGGAACAAATGAGAGAATTAAATTGAAACTAGCCGCTCAACCACTGAAACAAATTTAATTGGTAGATAAGATGTATTTTAACACAAAACTAATATCAAAGACAGGAAATAGAACAATCATGTTTCCTCTTTTCAATTGATGCAAACAGACAGACTAAATAAACTTAATGGAGAATTAGCAACCACAAAAGAAGTTTGTATTGTATCTAGAACACACAAGAAATATCTACATAGTTCATCTTATACCCTAATGTTACAATGTTGCATACGGTAGCCTAAAAAGTAAAACAAATGGGCTACACTGCAAAAAATGTAGCACTTTGCAATTTTTTTCTGATCCTCCATATAGTTTTTATATATTTCTTTAAATTTTCAATTTATTATTTGCCACCAATTTTTTATCATTTGTCTATCATCTACTTTTCTCTCTTTCTTTCTTTCTCTCTTTCTCTATCTATCTATCTATCTATCTATCTATCTATCTATCTATCTATCTATCTATCTATC
>JANHMN010000001.1:254846077-254893692 GCA_030674055.1 Rhabdomys pumilio | reverse complement strand
ATCTATCTATCTATCTATCTATCTATCTATCTATCTATCTATCTATCCATCTATCATATCTATCTATCTATCTATCTATCTATCTATCTATCTATCATCTATCTATCTATCTATCATCTCTATATCTATATCTATCTATCTATATCTATTTACTGTTTATTTATTTGTGTGTGTACATATGAGTGCACTCCACACGCCCCATGGTGTGTGTACGTTATGAAGGTTAGAAGACAACTTTAAAAGTTTATTTTTCCCTTCCTATTTGGTTCTCAGGGTCTAAACTTTAGGTTTAATGGCAAGCATTCTTACAAATAAAGCTATCTCCAGGGTCCTCCATTCTTTTGGAAATGGGATACAGAGGGAACATTTCACTGAAGGATGTCTCAGTGATAAAACGTATCTCTAGTTGGTTAAAAAAAAATTGCTCAGAATACAGAGGAAAATGTGTTATGAACCATTCCTGTGTTAAGCATTATTTTTGACAAATTTAAGTATAGATATCATTATAAAATCATTCTCTTTATTCAGAGCATCAACAAGGAGACATTTGATAGGTGTGTCCTAATTCCTCATGTGGCTCTTATTTTGTTACTCTGAAATCCCATCAGCTGTTAGCCAATATTTCTTACTTTGATTCTTTGCTTGATCCTATTGCTATATTAATTTTTCTGACTATATATTTTCATAATAATAATAATAATAATAATAATAATAATAATAATAAATGCCGTGTATAGAATTAAATGGAAAAAGCATAATGATTTCAGAAAATGTTCGTATTATTGTTCAAAATACCATCCCATCAGTGCTAATATGTGAACTGGTTCCTCTGCTTGGGTTATTAAGATAGGAGAGAAGAAGTGGTTGTCTTTATTCGTTAGATCACAGTGAGCTCATAGATATCAGTGATGGGAAACATCATTCAGCCATTAATTGGAAAAGCACCAGAGGATTCTGGTCCAGGCATTGCAAGAGCACAGCAGTAAAATGTCATCCACAATCCTTGATCATCAAACGTGGAAAGAGTAAGATGATGATAGGGCCTGAATTCTTAGTTCACTGTCTACAGATTTTTGGCAGACAAGCCCTATGACCAATGCATTAGAAATGTTAAACGAAGCTGATTTGGAAAGCAAATGAATTCACCTCACTGAGGACTAATAATCAAGTGGCAAAGTTCATTGGCGGCATGTGAATTTATTTAGTTACATAATATAAAACTGAAACTCTAAAATTGAAAGGCTCTGGGGCCAGCATAGGATTCAGGACTGACAGGTGAAAAGCCAGAAAATTAAGTTTAGATCTTATGATGAAGCTATCAAAGAAATACAATCTCAAACCAGTTAAATCACAAAGTCTTCATGATGCTAGACATACTTAAGACTGATTCTTATTTTTTATCTCCCACATGACAATTTTTGGTCATCAGCATGTGTGACAATTTTACTTGTATATACATTTTCTAGAAAGAAGGGGTAGTTAGTCACACCATGCATATAACGTTTAGATCTACTGGTTATAACTTAGGAAAGCCTCGTTTTCTATTCTTAAGTTGCTTCTAGAAGACCCGGAACCTACTAAAATACTGTCCTTAGCTTGCTCCTTTTGAACTTCTTATACTCAGTCTTATTAATTATGTGGGGAGATCTCACCTGTCTGAATGGTACATCAATGCTTTTTATATATCCATCTGTTCCTACCTGCTTTATGATATGAAAGCAACACCACCATCAATGTTTCAAATGATCTTCTCTAAACTAACCCATACACATGAACACTGGGGCTCTTTTAGTGTTATACCCCCTCCCAATGTTAGCCTCAGGAAACAGTTAGTTTCTCTCCTTGTAGATTTATTTATCTGTTCATAGAAATAGATACATGTTATCCATGACTTTTTCTGAACACTATTTGCTTTGATTTCAGTAATCATTTGTAATTTCCCCATATATATATATGTGTGTGTGTGTGTGTGTGTGTGTGTGTGTGTGTATTTCATATATATTACGTATATATAATGTAATTTCCATATACATATATAATATTCATTATATTATTTGTCTCATATAGAATTATATAATACACACAAATTAATTATATAGTTATAAACAATTAATACAAAAAGCATTACATATAGTAATAATATATACATATATAATATATTAACACACACTGCTCTGTCAGTCAGGTTCATTGTTTTTCATGCTAACTTTTCTTCCTTTTGTAAAGAATTATCTAAAGTTATCACACTTCCATTACTTTTTTAAAAGTCAGCACAGTTGTTCTGTTTGTTGGAACTGTCTGAGCACCTGACAGTAGATGATGCCATACAGATATCTCAGGTAATTAGAAAACATAGCAAATCAGGGGACAGAGAAACAGAACACAAATAAGGTTTCCTTTATTTGTAGAAACAGTGTGATGGAAGAAAGCCAAGAATGCTTAGATGATAAATGCATGTTACTCTTTCTTTTACAATATGTATTTAGAATCAAAACACATCAATTCGACTAACTATCCAGTCAGAAGGGAAAATGCTATCCATTAACAGAGAAGTGTCTTATTTACTTACTCTGACATAGACAATATGAAGAAAAGGAAAACCAGGAAGTTAAATGAGGACACATTACTATTTGCATAAGTCTTAAGGATGACGTCATTAAAATGCTTGCAATGAGCTCCAAGAACTAAAGCTGAAGCACTTGGGTTGGAACGAAAGATGGAGACTTTATCTCTGTTTCTTTATGTTCTCTGTGTCTTTCTAATTTCTATCGTTCCTATATTTACAAACTTTATAAGAACCCTTAATTGAATTCTCAAATAAAATTCATTAGCATAGAACGTATTAGAATCTCCAACCTTTTGGTTTGATCAGTCCTTCAATTTCTCTCTCTTTTTAGCTCTGCTGGTAGGGAAATCTTTCATCTATGTATATGGCCCTTGGGCAATTTTTAGGAATGGAAAGAACCAGTTACAGAGTGGGACTAAAATGTCCCTGGAGGACAAGAGAGTGAACATGAGGAGATGTCATCATACAAAGGAAGTCTGACACCCAGACAGTATGTGGCTTCAGACCAGACCAAAAAGCAAGACATCAGGAGTAATCAAACCCCAACTGCCAATCACTACCACCAACAGAGAACAGAGAGGACTTTTCTATACCTTTTAGGAAGGCAGTAGCTTCCAAAATAAAATGCATTTTTCCTCTTTTGTTTTGAATTATAGTCTTTACATTTTAATGGTATCAGTTATTTTAAAAATAAGGTAAAGAATAACGTGCTCCCAATGGGTCATAAGACAGACAGGCAGATCTAGGTAGTGATAACTGATTAAGATCTTTGTAGTTCTTTAGTTCTGTGAAGTCAACCAGGCTGACATCCGGGAGACAAACCATTTTCCCAAACAAGGGCTGATGATGGTTTTAGACCTTTTCAGAATTTGATCCAAAGCTTCTATTGATTTATCTGTAATGTTAAAATAATCATGACACTCGGAGAGTTTCCTTGCTCTGACCCAAAGTAAATTCAATATGAATAAATATAATTCAGCCAACAAATCCTTGCCTAACACTATCTGGTAAATACCGAAAGTTCAAAAATAATACAAACTCATAGCATTGGCAGACAGATCCATGATTTGGAGAAACATCCCATAATATTGAGAAACACTGAAATATGAGAAATCACCGCATCCAATTTTCTAGGCTGATGTTCTTGCTGATAGGATAATTTTTACTGCACACTTTGAATTCAATTTTCTTTATTTTAACAAAACATATTTCATGCACATTGCTTACAGATGGAATGACTTGCAAAAACATAATCAGTTTTATAGGCCACATTCTCATAGAGATTGGTACCATTCCAGTTCACCATAAATGCTTTCCTGGCAGGCGTTCTGTTATGTGCAACCCTCTTTATGTCTGTCATGGGTCACTAGCATCAGACAACATACTCTTGTTGACACAAATCTCCACTCAGAAAGGCAGGTTTGCCTTTTCTTTGGGATACTATTGGAGACGCCCTCAAGGTCTAAGTACTTCCTAAGTCCCAGGCTTCTCAAGATATTCAGTTCTGACTTGGAAACGGTCTTCATTTAGATCTCTCTCTCTCTCTCTCTCTCTCTCTCATATATATATATATATATATATATATATATATATATATATATATATTTTTTTTTTTAACAAGCAGTTAGGGCATGTTCACATTTCTCAGGATTGCCCATTACCTATATACAACCTACAGCCTTTGGTTAATTACACGGTAAATTTATCAGGCTCAGTACCACATACTTTTAAAGACATTCTGATACAAAAGTAGATAGGAATAAAAGTCATTACTTAAATATTCTTCAGTAGTGTAAGGCATCATTCTTAAGGAATGTGTTCTCCAGACCTTCCTTTTAAATAAATAATTGATATCCATAGATGAAGAAGGCATCCAACATTACTTACAGAGCTGGAACCACAGTTTGTGGGAAACAGATGGAATTCTGAGTAGATGTGTGTTGTTGTTGTGAGCACAGTTAGGTTAAGGATCTCAGTGCCTCAGTCTTATGGAAATGGCAAGGCCTTCCCCTGGTCCACGCATGGGTGTTGACAGTATGTGCAGGGAACGTCGATGACAGATTCCTCCTCTCTGATAACCACAACCTGAATTAGCTCCCTCACAGAGACTTCTTGCCAAGATAGGTTCTGCCTCCTCATTTTTGGGGTGCTATACAATTAGCATTCTGGGTTTAAAAGCTGCAACACAGCCCATGTGATCCCAGTTCTTTTGTAATTATGTCAGTAATTTTTCATTCCCTGTCATAGTTAGGGCAATCCCTAAACTGCATGGGTTACAGCAATAATTCATGCAAATTATAAACACTAAGAAGAGGTAAGAAATGAAATTATCAGAATTTAAACTCCACAATTGAAGGGTCTTGTGTGCTCTATGCTCTTGGACCAACAATATTTAAGGCACTATTGTTGCCACATGAACTTATTCAGTATTTAAGATCTGGAGCTTATGAAATTTGATTTTTTTCCTACTACACTGTGATTCATTTAAGGCAGGTGTGATATCTCTAAATCCATATCCTCCTAAATAAAGTACCTACACAGCATATAACATAAAATTGAAAGTGTGTATTTTTGATAAGTTTGGGCTCTGGTGTACAGAAGCATGGACCACATGAGATGCTTTGAGTTGTATGTCTTTAAAGCTCTGGGTCAATCTAAGTGGGCTTTTCTTTCTTGTTTTATTTAACTCAGAATGAGAATCAAAGAGCAAGATATACAACCAAACAGCATGACGCCAGATCAAGATGCCTTCTTGTGCCTAGTTATCCTTCATTCTGCTAGCTGCCAGTAACATCTACTGCAGTCTAGAGCAACTCAATGATACAGCATTTGCTAAAAGTCTAGGATAATCCTCATAAGAACAACAACTAGCTAGTGAAGGATAGGTTAAAATAATACACAGGTATTTTTTGAAGGTGCATATCTTCTTGGTACCTAGAATTAAAGTCAATCACTTTTAAAAAGAGTTCAACCACTGTGTGTTTGTGTGTGTGTGTGTATATGTGTGTGTGTATGCATGTGTGCATGCTCAAATGTTCACGTGTGCATATGTATATATAACAAAAATGCTCTGACTTGAAAGGCTGGTTTCAGAGAAGGCTTCTTGAAGGTTGTTATTTTACAAAGTAACATCAACAATATTTATGTATTTACCCCATTGCTCCAGTTTAAACCTAGTTAACCTTGAGATGGGAGCTTCATCAGATGTCTAACTCAGAGCAAACCAGTCATATTTCCTTAAGTAAATTCTCAAAGAAAACTCTTCATCAAGGGCTGACAGATCCTTTGACCAGATTAGGTATTCAACATTTGTCCATGAAAAATAGTAAAGTGTTACTCTAATATAAAAAGCATTTACAAATAATGTTATTCAATTTCTAGTGTGCTTGTGCATACTAAAGTGCTATGCCTGTTGGGGAGGGGGCACATTCTGAATGACCTATTGGTAGCCATATGTCCTTATGTTTTGGAAAATGTAGCAAGCCTGGAGCAGAGAAGACTTGCAGCACTTCACAGCACAGCAAGCACTTGATCTGAATAACCTATATTTTTCTCGCACTGCAAAATCTAATAGAGTTGGACAAAATGTCATCTGCTGCTTATTAAGTCTTGTTTTTTTAATGGTTGACTGACCTAATTTTCCAGAGTTTAAATTTTAACGTCTTATCACCTGCTTGGCTGAAGTTTCAGTTCGCTGTCAAGAACATGTGCATGTTAGCATGTCATTTACACGTGTTCAAGTCAAATAATTGGGTTCACTGTAGACCTGTGTCAGTTTCAAATCTGGTCCCAATTAGAAAGTAGATTTTCAAAGTGGTGGATCTGGTTCCCTTTCTCACACATTCATCACTTCAATAATTCCTGGGAGCAGAGAGGCATCACTGTGTGACTCGGGCAGCTGCACACTAGACCTTGTTTCTGCTCACAGTAGTTAGATTTCCATGGACCCAATTTGAAGCATCACATTCTCTAGCCGTGAGCTTATTATTTTTCTTTCATTTGCATCATCAGTCCTTCAGAGAGCCACAGGCTTCTGGGAGTGTGGCTGTCTACTACCTTTCCTTTGTCCTTGAGTAGCCCATGAACTCATTCTTTTCCTCAGGAGGCTTGGTTCTGCACCAATACTCTAGTCATTGTAAAACTGGTCTGTCTGCGTTAAAGCAGGCAAAAATGATGAGGTTTTTAAAAAACCAACTGGAAACTGTGATCCAGCGATCACTATCATGTTCCAGTGCTCACTTGGTTGTGTCAAAATGAAAAGAAAATAAGCCAAACCTTATGGCCTAGACTCTGCTCAAATTCAGTCTCTAAGGTAAATCCGTCAGCACTGCCTGAAAACCCTCAATGTCTCCCTACTTCTGGTTGGCTTTCTCACAGTTATTTGCCACTATTTCATTCTTTACTAGCTCAAATTCTATAAAAATGACTGAAATCCTCCTCTAATCCCTTCCCAAGGGCTGGACCTTCTCTCTAGATCAGATGGCTACCATACCTACTCTACTATAATTGATCTTGCAATTCAGAACCCAACACTCCCTTGCTCAATTGATTATCCTTAGTCTTTTTTTAGTATCCAATGGAATCATAAACTATGACATCAAGTGCTCTTTATTCACAGAAGAGCCAATCGAACCTTACAAACTTTCATTCTGCGATCCAAACATTCTTACTACATAGACATTTTGGGAGGCAAAATATCTCCTGCAGTTGGTTTCTTTCCTTGACTTCACCTAAATCCTGTGAAACTGGCACCAGAGGAATAGTGTTTTATAAGAAAGTTTATGTCCACCAGGCAGAGGTGGTGCACACCTTTAATCTCAGCAGTTGGGAGGCAGAGGCAGGCGGATTTCTGAGTTCGAGGCCAGCATGGTCTACAGAGTGAGTTCTAGGACAGCCAGGGCTACACAGAGAAACCCTGTCTTGAAAACAAAAAGAAAGAAAGGAAGAAAGGAAGAAAGAAAGAAAGAA
This sequence comes from Rhabdomys pumilio, assembly GCA_030674055.1. Taxonomy (NCBI): domain Eukaryota; kingdom Metazoa; phylum Chordata; class Mammalia; order Rodentia; family Muridae; genus Rhabdomys; species Rhabdomys pumilio. Next base: position 254,886,158 of record JANHMN010000001.1, on the reverse strand, counting down.
AGAAACAAAGAAACAAAGAAAGAAACAAAGAAAGAAAGAAAGAAAGCTTATGTCCTTGATATCAGTTGGAAAATGTATGGTGAGTATTGCCTAATTGCCCAGAGACTTTTTGGAATGTAAGGTCTCAGTCTTACTACAGACCAAGAGAATTAGAATCTAAATTTAACTGTGAGAGTGTTTTCCTCCATGTCTATGTGAACCACATGGGCAAGTGGTACCTGAGAAATCAGAAGAGGTCATCAGATGTTCTGGAAGTGGAGTCAAGGATTATTATTAACTATTATACTGATCCTGGGTTCTCTGCAAGAGAAGCAAGCACTCAACCATGGAGCCATCTCTTTAGCTCAAGAACTGATCACTCCTTAGTAAAAGCTTTGTTAGAGAGCAAAGAAAGCAAGCATCAGTCAACACCTATTGCTGCTGCTGATCACACCAGAACTATTCTCTTTTCCAATGCTGATCTGCATGTCCTTTCAAAGTTCTTCAGCTGTTTTACTTTGTTGGGGCACTGCTGTATGGAAATTCACTGCTTTATTCACAAGAAACTTGAGGCTTTGCTCTGGTTGGCAACAGAAATGGAAGCAACAAAATATGGTAAACATATTTTATATGAATCATTACTGTGGTGTTAAAAACGATAAAGCTTATGATCTTCCATGAATGGCAAAGCCAGGAGAAGGGTGTTACCACAAAACAAGTGAGTCCTTGCATCTCCTCAGCTCTTCTGAAAACACTGGGCCTTGAGAATGAGAAGAGGTCAAAGCCACAGGTTCTTATTAGCAATAGAAGGAAGGAACACTGCTCCTGAGATAGTGCTAGAGAAAGAGAGGGTCCCTCTTGTCACTTGTTCTTCTCATTAAAGTACCTCTCACTCCTTTATGCAATACAAAAGTATCTTTGATCTAAATGTCTTTGGCAACTTTATATCTTTTAATGTGATCAGAATGCCAGGTTACTTTGCATCAAACTGTAGTGTTTTCTGTCAAAATCCTAGCACTTCAGTAAAAATAAACAGATGGGAAGCCTATTAGTGTATGATTGCTTGGCAGAAGGCATGTCACAAACACAATTAAATGAATTTAAAAATACCACCAAATACTGAAGTATTAAAATATTTTAATAATTCTAAATTATTGAAGTACTAAAATAGTATAAAATGAAGAAATTGCTATTCTAAAAAATCCCTCTTATTAACACATACATACACTTTCTGTTTTATTTTTCATTATAAACAGAAACATTTGCATTTGTGTAAACCTTTACTGTAAGGTTAGAATTTTCTTTAACAATGTCCACTGCTGTTTAACCCCTCTGGGTATAACTCCATACATGAGGTCCTGGGTTCAACCCCAAGCATTGGATAGAAAATCTGACTCATTTTTCTGGACAGTGTTACAATAAGGTTCATAATTTCCCACCCCACAGCACTTCCTCAGATATTAAAATCCCAACACAATCTAAGATCATAAGCACCCACTGCAGTGTCCACAGATGGTGACAGATTAGGCCCTGGCAATTAAGAGCATTCTTGAATCCAACGTCCAGGAATGAAGCCCACTGATATGTGAACTAGGTCTTTGAAATCAAAAATGCATGTGAGGTTTTAAAACACACTTTTGTGTCTTCCTTTAACACTCCTTTCTTATTTGTAAGTTTATTTTCCCACCAAGAGAAACTGTATTTTTCAATTATTCTGTGTATTTTGTCAATATGCTGAGATTTTATCTTCTAAAATAACAGGATTATTCTTGCCTTGCTTGCAGATAAAGTATTTACATAGACTCCTTATCCTTGGGGTTTCAACTCCAAGCATCACATGGAAAGTCTGGATCATTTCTCTGACCAGTGTTCTAACCGGGTTCCTAATTTCCCATAGCATTCTTGGATTAAGGGGAGCCACTTCCAGTGAATGAAAGCAACCAGCATTGCCTCACTACCTTGTCTGATGATAAATCCTGATCATGTCAAAATTTTAAAACATGGCTGTTCTTTCTTAGAACACACACAAGATGACTTTCTTTGGTATGTTAAATAAACTTAGTAGATTATTCTTTAGGAAAAGAATGCATTTTAAAGAACATCACAACTTTGTCTCATGTTCCCTGGTTAGGATATTTCAGGAGTAACAGAATAGATGGAAAATGAATTCCTTTGTGCTTCTGGGTTGGAAGGAAGATGCTAAGGGTGTCATGGGAAGCAGAAGCAGGCTTCCCATTATGCTGTTTTCAGTATCAAAATCTAAGCAAGTTTACAGCCAGTCTAAAAGCTTCTTAAAGGTAATGTTGCAAGAACAGGTTTCCTAGGTTTCGGCCAACACTGTCAAAATCCTCTGTCAACAGTGTTTTTCATATTCGCTTCTGACAAAACAAACAAGGGCATTAAATAGCTCAAGGCACTTCAGAAATTTAGATAATGTGCCATGAAGAGAGGGGAGACACAGGTTTGTACACAGCGGGGACTATTTTTGTAAAGTTTAGTTTTAACACCATTTACCATTTAGGATTTTTTTTTTAATGGATGGATGTTTTGTTGGATTTCTTTCAAAATAAATGTAGTCTAACTTTAGTTCTCACCTGAAAATAGTGAGAGGTATGTTGGCTTCTGGGTTCCTGCAGTCTTTATAATTAATTAGGTACCATTACATCACTTCTGGAAAGTTTTAATTTTTATAACGCAACAGGTTTTTAAATAGCCTTGACTTGGGCAAAATTTTTTTGTAAAATAAGAGGTTTGTTTCAATTCATTCATTGTATGTTTCTGTAATAAAAGATTCTAGATTTGCCTCTGTTCAAAACATTTCTTGGTATCTCTAGCGTAAATATGGTTTGCATCATTGAACATTCTGGTGAGTGAATACTCCTGGTGTCTGTGTACCAGGTGTTGAGAGTGAGCACATTTGGTAAGTGTGGGTACACACTTGTGATCCACTAACAGATGGTGGTCTTCAGAATGGACCTTTTAAACTTCACTGATAATGGGGGTTCACCAGCCCCAAATGTTGCTCCGAGTACTTCTTCTTGGAATAGAAATGTTTCTAAAAATGTTCTTCTATGACAGCCTAGGTCAATGAACATGTGAAGTCAATTCTCAAACTTGCTGTTTTCTGTGCCTAAAACATTTCTTTTCCTCGCAGCCCATTGATTAGTAGCCCATCTCCTAAAGATCATGCCCATCTGCCCTCCCAAACTGCCAAGTTTTCATCTTTTTATTTTAAATGGTTCCAACTGAGCTTAAAATTTCACTTTATTATAAAAGTCTTTTGTATGAAATAGACACGACTTGGGTCTGAAGGCCATATTTTACTTATTCTATTATTTTCTCCTTGCTGAATAATACTTTGGCTACAAATGAGACAGATGCTAAATCTTTTTTAATAAGATAATTAGAGTCATGGGTCATCTGATGAAGGAAAGGGAAAGGTATGGTTGTATTCCTATCTCTGAAGAGACAGACAGTCCTAGTAGAAGAGCCTTTTCTCCCTACCGTCTATCCTTGAGATTGATCTTAATCTATGGAAGGTTATGGGGTCTGTAGGAGACCTAATCAGAATTTGATGGTGGCAGTAAGATTTTGGATAGGGTTCTAAAAAAATGGTCCTTCTTCAAGTAACTCAAACTGCTATTTATATGTAAAACAATCTCTATTCACTTCCAACATAGCTTTCATGATTGCTTTGCTCCTTGAGAACACCATCAATGGTCTGTAACACATCTTTCCCATCTTTCTCTCTATTAAAGTTACAACATACCCTGAAGGCTATTTTGGTTTCACTCAAGAAATGTGGACTCTGACTATGCTTTAAGTTGCTCAACCGACAGAAGATGGTTATGGCTTTCATAATCATTGCCAGAGTCAAGTTATCTGTGTAAGGGATCAACCAAATCATGGTTGTTTCAGCAATGGAGCAGTGCAGATTTTTCTTTATCAACATTTGTATTTGGGATGGATTGTTTTTTATGCAGAGTCTCACCATCCTAGGCTGCCCTTGAATTTATGATCCTTCCTCACCTTACAAGTGCTGGGATTCTAGGCAGATGCTGTAGATTATATGGAACACTCATTAAAAATAAAACATGAAAAAAATTAAAAATAAAACATGGACATTTTAAATATGTTTTGAACATGACAGTTTTCTCAAAACATATTTTAAAAGAAACACTCAAGTATACATGCCTTTGTTTCTTTAATTCACTAATAGCCAGTTAATACTATTAATACTATTAATACTATTAATTGAAACCTTATTTACTTCCGACTCTTGTTTCTGTTGCCTGAACCTCATGGTTTCCTGTTAGGCTTTCTGTCCTCTAGAAGTCAAAATCAGATTACCTCAAATTTTAAATCTAAATTTACTTGTATGCGTTTTATAAAATATAAAGGGGTTTGTAGTATCTGTGTTCACACATATCAATCAGAGTTTTATGCTTATTTTCTAAAGTTAAATATAGATTTGACATTTGGAAATAATCTTCAAATTCCAGATTGTAAACTGAATGATGCTCAAGATTATCTAGTAAGAACCGAGAAAGCCAAACGTGTGGACTTCTGACTAGCTATAAATACAGTGTTCGATCACAAAATCCATCATATAGTGAACGAGTCTAGACACCTTTCTTAACTGAAGGTTTTGTTTCCCTCAATATTGACAATTAAGCTGGCCTCATAAATGGTTATATATATTACTATATATGAAAAGCCCTAGAATGTATTTTCAAGGAATTTTACTTTAGCTTTTTGTTGTTGTTGTTGTTGTTCCTTTGGTAGAACAGGCAAAACTAATAAACAAAAATAAAAACAGATTATAAACAGAAAACATCATAGGTTTTTCATTGCACCTAAAATCACCACCCAAACTCTCCCATATTCCTGGCTCTCCTGAGTTGACATACCGTAACAAATAGAGGTGGAGCCAAGAGAAAGGCCAATTACTTTTCTCTCTGAGATATACATGTCAGTGGAGTCCTGTGACAATATCCAACCTCCAAACACACACTGTTCAATTACTGCTTTCTCGAAAGTCTCCAGAATTTTTGTACATCAGTAAATAGTATACTATGTACTTTAGTCAAATGTGTGTCTAAAACTGTAATTACAGGTTGTATTTGCCATCCCTTGAAGGAAGGTGTCAGGGCAAGTGTCTTTCAGCACTGTGAAAGTCACACTCTAAGACCACACAGAAAACAAGGATGCAATAAATCCTCACTGGTGATTGCCAGTCTTGGATGATATGGGACATTTCTATGTTCAGCTGTGATCTATTTCAACATGTACTTTACTGTTTTATTTTTTTCCCACTTCTCTACTTGATATTCTTACCAACTATTTGGTTCTAATACAAGAAGAGAGAAAGCAGAACCATTATTTCCCATCCTTGTTATTGGCAACATCTCCTGCGTATTTTCACATTTTCCATGGGTTTAATCCCTAAACCTTAAAGTTATTGTTGATTTCCAGATTCGCCTTCTTTCTTGTTCAGCTATTCTCTGCACTGCAGGTGCTATCCCCCAAACAAAAGCAGAATACTCCTCTAAGTTTTGCTTGCTTCCTTCGTAGTTAACATGATCAGGTTCCAGTATCTTGCCAATACATCCCATCTCACCCCATTCTTCTACAATCCAGTCTCTATAAGTGGCGCATCATTCGTTTGTTGAGAAAATGTTAAGATGTGTATATGTTCTGTATTCTTATGTCCTGTATTTGCTGGCCTTAGTTAGACAGACTCCATCTAGCATGGCACACAAATGACCTTCAGGATCCTGACTACCTGCTTACCATGCCTTCACTCTCCATGTCCTGGGCAATGACAAACACGCAAGTAAGTGCACACTGGTGGAGTCACTGCAAGGAGGAATCAGTGCGCAAGGAGGTACATCACATAGTTGCAGAAGAGACTTATAAGGAATAATTCAAGTGCTAAAAGGCAGACAAAATATACATGAGTCTGTTTGCATGTATGAAAGAGAGAGATCAAAAGACAGAGAGAAACAGAGACACATAGAAAGCCACACACATGCATTCACACATGCACCCACACACCATTGAAAGTTGAGAGAGAGAGAGAATAGACAATAATTTCAGTTTGCAGTATTTCTTCTCTAAATGCCAGTTGTGGTATGCTGTGGTTTCAATGTATCCTCTATAAAGTTAAAGTGTTAGCAATGTAACAGCACTTTATAAGATGTAGGCTTTCACCAGTAATTACGTCATGAAGGATTCTTCTGTAGAAAAGAGATAAATTCTACCATAACAGAGATTCCATATAGGATTCGGTTTTCTTCTGCTGCTGCCTTCTGCCATGTGAAGACACAACTTCCCTCTACTCAGACAACACAGCAAGAAGCCATCATTATAGAAGAGGAGTGTGTCTCTAAGAAAGCACCCACATTGTAGGCACCCCAACCTTGGACTTTCCAGCACTGGGAGTCAGAAACCTAAGTCTCATCTCTTAAAAGATGTGTAGTCTGTGGAATCATGTGGCAAAATAGACTGCAACAAAAATAAAATAAAAGGAGCCCCTGGTGATGAGATACACTTCACGGTTACTAATTAGAACTAGTAATCTCACACTGTGACCTTCATCTTTCTGACAGATCTATATGACCTCTTCATGTGTGTAATTGACGTGTCACTCCTTAAGGAGTGACAAGAGACTGTGGTGATACTGGTATTCAGAGTAGAACATAATTTAATGTTAACTCAATATCATAAATACATAAAACTATTCAAATAATAATCTGATAGTTATATATATATTATGTATGATTACATTATAATATAATATATAATGTTTTATATATCATATATTGTGTATTATATAACACTTATACATTTATATAACATGCATTATTATTTGCATATATTGGTGTATCCTGAGTCAGAGAAGAAATTTCATAGAGTCTAGGAACTGTGTCCTGCGGGGGTTTTACCTGCTTATAAGCAAAGTGTGATTGGAACACAGCTGTACTCATTGCTACCCACAGTGTCCCGTAGCTGCTTTTGTGTAATAAGAAAGATTGAGGTATTAGAAGAAATGCTCTTTCCTCAGTGAGCAGAAAGTATTTATCCTGTGGCTCATTGCAGAAACCTGCTAATCTGTGTTATATAGAATGGAAAATTAAAAGCATATGCCATGATTCACGGGTTAGATAAACAACACGGCTTTTTGTAAATGTAATGATAGAGAAGCTCACGCTCATTACAATTCTAGACGTGGTTTAACTGTTAAAGAAAACATTGCGGTTACACGGAAACCTCTGTAAGTTAGTTATCAGTGACATATGATCAGTTGATATCTTTCAGACTTGAAAGTACCTTTCAGTACATCCTTAAAACGTACAACAATGGGAAGTGATTTGCTGAAATAAAGACGGCTCTAGGCCAAACTGCTCAAGGCTATATATGCATGGGAGAAGATGCAGACATCACAGGCTCTTCAGGTTGAAAGCAATATCAGTGTTCATGGTACTGAGACTTACCTTCTGCCACATCTAAGCTGAATTCAGATTCCACTGACAATAATTATTAGCCTCTGATATTCTGAATGTATCTAATTTTTCACTCAAATATATTGCATGTTGCTTAACTGCAAGAGGTAAGGGATTTTTAGAGCTGTTTAGGATCTGTGTATGTCTCAAGGATCATTTTATCCCAAACAAAAGTTCACAGTCTTCAGGTGTTCATTCACCGCTTAATGGTACACAAAACGATCTCTGTGTCAGCATTAAGTCTGATGAGTTCATGCCCCTCAGTGCACAGTGCTATGTGTGTGCTCAATTTAGTCCGTCATTTCATTAGTGAAAGGAGGAAGAGAATACAATACGGTAATCACAACCACCCCACAAAGATGCTCATGTGAACAGTTATTTTCTCCTGAATTAATATAACAATTTAATAAGGCAGTAGTTACCATAATGAGTAATAGTGTAGTTATAAAAAAGTCTAAAACTTTTGTAGGAGAAACAAATAAACAAACACGCCATTGTCTGGGAGACTCCCATGGTTTTGTCTACCACGGATACCTTGTCACTGAGCAGTTCTCATTCAATGGGGTTTATATATTTTCTTGTGCTTAGGAGTCCACTGTTAGGGAAACTGAAACCGTTTTTATTTAATTCCTTTCTATTCTTCCTTGCTTTCCTCCCTTAACTACTGTCATGGCTTTGATAGTTATAACCCTGCACTTGACTCTCTCTCTCCCTGACCAACGATAAGCCATGGTATAGCTCTAGGGCTTGACTGTGTGTATTGGAGCCAGCAGAAGTCACTGTACAGCTCTAGAATATGACTGCATGAGTTGGATATTTTCATTGCTGTGGTACCAGTGTGTTCAGAGCTCATCGTGTTTACTCCTCATTATTTAAGGGATGGTTTCTTCACTTAGCTTACAGAATACATTAGCAAGGCCTATGAGGAAAGTTCAAAATAAGAAAGCGAATACGCAGAATGTAGAGAGCATTCCAGAAAAGTCTGAGCCACTTGCTTAAAAATGTCTGTTATGAGTTAAGAAGACATTCAGAACCAGGACCAGGACAATGGGGCTTTAAAAATGTGGGTACACAGAACAGACGTCGAAAATCATTCCTCAATGTTTTCAAACTTTACTCGAGCTCTCTGAGAAAGACATCACTTTCAGTTGTGTTTCTTCTGTTCTGTATCGTGCCCTGGGTCCTTCTACTCTAATCCAGACATTTATCCTTCATATCTGGATAATCAAAAAAAAAATCTTAGAGACAATTCCCTAGTCTCTAGTTTTCTGCCACTGTCAGATTTGTCAGATAGAATCATAATCTCAATTGTCAGACCATTGGCTTTGCTACAAAGCACTTGCTTGCCTCTCTTCATGTTAAAGTCTCTGTGTTAGTTATGGCTCCTAGTTGATGCCCACAAAGCCCTATCTTCAGAAAATTAGATTTCCTTTTCTTATACCCCTTAGCTGATTCAAGGATTTCCAGGGGCACTGAGGCTTATATTTAAATCAATACTTTGAGCATAAGTGGAGTGGCAAAGCAGAATCAAGGTTTCGCTTAAATACACAGTATTCACAAACCATTGCACCCCTGAAAACCTGCTGCATTTAGACACCGGCTCTGTCTCTATGATGGTCACTTGCACGTGTAGAGGGGTCAACTGGTTGTCATCCACTCACTTCAGAAGAAAAAGCTCATTCATTTAAAAATAGCTTCAGTTTGCAAAGAATGTCACATATGACTTTACCACAGCCTTGAGAATTTTTCTTCACATATACTCATCAGTTTCAGGACTCCTTTATTGGCAATGTACAGAAACAAGAGGTTGAAAATAGGAAAGAAATTTTAGCAACAGCATCCAAAAATAGATAAAATAAACTCAAAATAAACCATAGCCTTGGAAATATACTTCTGCATCCGGAAAGGGTGTTAGAGAGCGTACATTTGAGTGGTATGTTAGTTTGAGCAGAGTTATAGCTGGAAAACTTCATATTTTCAGAAGGGGAATTAAAAAATGCCTACCCGCCTCAGCTGCGTTAGAGAGATGGAAGTTTCCATGCATTTCTGTTTGCTCAGTAGCTCCTGAAGTAGAGAGCAGTTTGGATGGAAAAACAGGAACAACAGCCAATAAATTATCAGAGTGGCTCTGGTCCCGTCAAGTAGGAACAAGTACTTAGTTCAACTTGTTCTGTGAGCTGGACCTCCAGGAAAGGACTACTAATAATGTTTCTCAAACTGAGAAAAACTATGACATCCAGGGCTTGAGTAAAACCCATTATAGGTGTCACTCAGTCCTCGCCACGAACTCCACTAACTTCCTCTCTCCGCTTGAGCCCATTAATGAAACAAGACTCACTTCCCCAGCACGGCATTAAGTGTTCATCATTTCTATGGATACGGGGATATTACAGTGAGGACCACAGAGGAAATATCTTCTTATGGGCTGTAATGGACATCTGAAGACTGAAATGTCTAAAGCTAATTTTCACACTGAGTTGCAGCTCCCATCTCGCACTGTTTTTGTATATTCCAAATGCTGGGTGAACGAGAAGGCAGAAACAGTGAACTCTGGCTGGCAAACAGATAGGACACTATGGAGTTGCTCAGTTTTAAAGAGAAGCGAGATACCTTTAGGAAGAGAAACGAGAGTTAGTATAAACATAAACACAGGACTATGCTCTACAGTTTGGGAGAGAAGGACCTAGAATACACTGAAGTGCATGATGGGAGATGTGGCTAGAAGAAATTGGGCATTTGCAGTACAAGTGCAGAAGCTGCGACATTGAAGAATAATAACGACAAGTGTAAATTTGTGGGCATTTATTGTGCTACTCTGTACTCTTATTTCAAAAAAACCCACAAATGCTCTGAAAAATACTTTGATTAAAATTATCACAAATACTTTGATTAAGATTATCAAAAGATCTAAAGACACATCTCATACAAGAATACATACAAGTGGCCTAAATGTCTTTGAGAAATTGCTCTATGTCACTGACTACCAGAGAAATACTAATGAAAGCCACTGTTCATCTTATAAAGTGACTATTAGTGGGTTTATCATCACCAGGACAAAATAAATACCCTTAAAGGAGAAAATACTAATTTCAGCTCACATTGCTGGGGCATAAGACACAGTGGAATAGCACAGCAGCAGCAATTTCTGTTGGAAATGGCAGGCAACTTCATGGGGTGTGGCAAATGAACAGAGGGAGAGAGTAGCAGGGACTAAGGATAAGATACTGTCCTCAAGTGCAGACTCCACAAGCACAGCCGTATCTACTATGTTCTAGCTTCTGAATTCTGACACCCTAATAACCTGTGTAACCAGTAATGGGTTAATCCACTGACAAACTCAAGGCACTGATTATCCAATCAGTTTGCCAAAATCCCTCTGAACATTGCTACACCAAGCATCAAGACGTTAATATCTATACTTTTGGTAAATAATTCCTAATCTAATCATAATAATGAGTGATGTACAAACATTAAAAGATAACAAAATTTAGCATATAAATAAACAAAGCCAGCATACTTTTTGTAGCAAGTGAACTGGTGTAATGAATTGGTGTTATGATGTAACGAAGAATAAGCGTTTCTCAAAAAGTAAAAGTAGAATTAACGCGTGATGACCCAGTAATCCACGTTGGTGTCAACATTCAAAGAAAAAGAAATCAGTATGTCAAGGAGACATCAATATTTCTGTATTCACTGCAGTGCTGTCCTAAGTGTCAGTGGATGGCAATGAGGAGAGACTGTGTTACATACAGGAAGTTGAATGCTCGTTCAACCTTAAAAATCAGGGAAATCACAAAAATCCAATGAAGTGGAAGTATCAAACACCAATAAATCTAACATTAAATGTTAAATCTAGACAAGTCAAATAAACGCAGGCAAAGAGAACACAGACCGACAGAATAGATTCTATTCTAAGGTGCGATAGGGTAAAAATAGTTTTTAATAGCTTATTATGTATCATGCAAGCACTAGAAGACAATGTTGAAGGTTCTTGGTTTAAAACAGAGTACTTCAGGAGCAGGAAATACAAAGTAATAGGATATGATCACCAAACACTACATATAAATATATACTGTCACACTGTACTTCATAAATATACATAATTATTGTGCTAATTAAAATTACGTTTAAAAGGTTGAACTCATAGAAATAGAGAGAATCTTGGTAGTAACCAGAAACTGAGAAAATATTGTTCAAAGAATTCGTATTTGAAGATAGCTAGGAGAACTATACCTAAGAGATATTCGGTACACATTGTGCCTATAATTAAAATTCACATATTGTATAAGTAACAATTGTTAAGAGTAGATTTTAATCTGTCAAAATAAGTGCACACAAGTAGCCATAGTTAGCATTCTTTGTCATGCTGTGGTTTATACGTGTCTCAGATGTAATCAGATAAATCAAAAAATTCATTAAATTTTATTCATTTTGTTCTTTAAATAAAATTAGACCCACTATTTTAAAAAAGGCTATAATACTAAAAGTAAAAAGTTACACTGAGCATACATCTAACAAAGGGATCCTAACAGACTCTTTGTATGTTACCCATAGATTATTGAAAAATTTCCTGCTATTATATAGCTGAGGATTAAACCTGGGACGATCATAGTATCTGATTCTAAGCAGTTACCCTATAATGTCAATCATAATGACCAATGTTCTTAGGCTCTCTTACCAGAATTCACCACAACAAGAACGGCATAGTCTTTTAATACTCAAATACTAAGGATAGAATCAGTAGATCCTGGGACACAAAATCTAGATATTGGCTCTGTTCATTGCCTTTCATGAACTTGGAGAAGATAATTGTTTTAAAACCCTTCATTTCAACAATGCAATAAGAACAATTTCTATAGTACACACACACACACACACACACACACACACACACACACACGCACAAAACAAACTTGTGAAAGCCTTCTATTTAAGAACAAAGTGTGATCATGCATTTCCTTTAATCTCTAACAACCTTGGAAACTAGGATTTCCACATTGATGCTGAACACCATTATTTCAAACAATAGAGGCCATCAAACAGTAAACCTTTTGTCTATTAGTGATGTCAAGGTCAAACAGAAATAAAAATGTGTGATTTTCAATAAGACCGTTGATGCCATGGTGATACGCTTCAATCATGAAGCAAAATGACAGGAAATGATGATAAACTAGAGTATGAGCTAAAGATAACATTTCAGGTCATGAAATGACCCTAAGATTTGTTTCAAACATCCACAATGCCACAAGTTTTAACAGAAGGGATCTGAAGTAATGGTGGAAGTGACATCCTAAAGTTTTTTTATGTGTGCATTTGCTAAATCTCAAAGCCATTAAGGTTAATTTAATGAAATTTCATATAGCTATAGAGCCAGCTGTTTAATAATGAAGAATGCTGTGGAGAAGTTTAGAGAGAGCTGCAGGGGTTGTTTTATTTGCTGCTTTTTAACAACACAACCAAGCCAGGGGTCATTTGACGATGTGGTGATTTGGAGGAATAAATCCACAATGATGGCTGAGATAATTGTTTATAATAGCTGATGGAGTCTGGTAATGTGTTATACAATTGACTCTGTGGAGCCTAGAGCGGTGGTCCCTGGAGAATGAAGTTTTGTTGTTTTTGTTGTTGTTGCTTCCTGAATTATATGTTTATTTTTATTTTAAAATACAATTTCTCAATCACACCTCAATTTCACAGAGATACTTTGAAGAAGGAAACACTGGGGGAACATTTCTTAGTTTCCCTTATCTTGAAACCACACTTGTGCACCGTCCTTAGTCCTTCTCAGATTATATTATGTCAATTGATTGATCTTGCCTTATTTTCTTTTAACTTTTCATGTTGGCAGTATTCTAGACATGTATTGGGTCTATACGTCTATTTGTAAGCTAATTTGTTAGATGCATAAGGAAAAGCATTTGTTTCCAGTCATTTGTGACGAACTCAAGACTATTGTCTCTAAGTTGCAGATGATCACATTGGAGCTCTGAAGGGAAGCCATGCTGTTTTGTCTGTAGAGTGGAGGCTGGCACTATTCACTAGAAGAAACATTTTCTCCATACTACATACTAAGAAATGCAATCCACACTGAGCCACAGGGAAAACTGGGGAAGAAAGCAGTCCTAAACTTGGACTCAGGACACTATCTTCCTTGTTTGAAATAATAATAATAATAATAATAATAATAATAATAATAATAATAATACAAACACAAAGAGTGGTTTCCACAGAAAAGGGACTAAGTGGCCACTGGAGCAAAGTAGACTAGACTGCATTCATATAACTCATTTAGTGTTGGGTGCTGAGAAAATCATCTCTTTGAAACAATCACAGACCGTGGACTTTGATACTTTGTGTTGAGTACAAGTGAAACATGCTACATTCCATTCTTCTGCATAATCATTTCATTGTAAACTCAGAGAAAGGCTGAACTCAGCTGGCACAAGAAATACTGACTGAAACCCAGTGACTCTAGCCCAAAGTATTTAGTTGCTTTACCACGGAGGTCATAACATATTGCAGAGGTTCTAAAGATGCCAGATTTATTTCTTTTTTCCAAAAACATACAGAACTGGGCTTTAAAAGTATCACAAATGAATGAGGAAAAGAAAAATATGAAAGAATATTCTATTTGGAAAGTAAATATGAAATTTATATAAAAAACAAAGTTGTGAAAGGCTAGTTCTAAAACATCTAAAATATTCAAGATAAATACTGGCTGATGTTTAAGCAAAAGTTAAGTAATTAAAAACAGAAATATTTAGTTCAATTAATTTTCAGAAGAACAAGTATGATTTGTTCTCTGTAGATGGCTATAGTTCTCTGAGACATCAAATGAAGAGAGACAGCCATTGTGTCAAGATCATTATTAACTCAAATGTGTGTCTGGTCAACTCAGAGATCACCATCCCTAAATTTGGCTCTGTAGCATAGATTTGGCACTGCAGATTCAATCATCCATTGATAAATAAGTCATTTTTCTTAGGATACTGTGTATTCTAATTTCATTCCTTTTGCTATGATAAAATACCTATCCAAGAGCCATTTAAATAGTGATTCGAGGTTGACAAGTTAACATTCCAGATACTTTATCTCAGTAACACAGTTGCAGTGTTAGGAGCATCAGCAGCTGCCTGTATAATATCCAGAGTAAAAGGCAAAAAGAAATTGATATTGTGATGCCACTTTTGGTTTAATTATGCTCAGCTAGCTTTCTTCATTCTTATACAGTTATGAGCCTGTGGCATAGAGAATGGTGGCACCCATAGTGGGCTGTGTCTTCCTCCATTAATTAAGAGTTAAGAAAATCCCTCACACAATGTTCACAGGTCAGTCTGATCTAGATAATGACTTATAACGACTGGCATAGCAAATGATTCTAGGTTATGTAAAATTGACAGTTAAAACTAGTACATCTGTGTAGGAGTGAAAAATGAAGAAGATTGAAGCCATTTAGACAAAGGGACGAGTAATTTGTCCTGAGATAAAAAGGTGAAGGAAAGATAGATACAAAAATAGTAGAACTGGGCCCTGTAAAATTCCCCATGTTGAAGGGTGTATGTGAACAAGCGGATTGCTCTTACTATTGACCTCCACACCATTGCTCCACACCTCTGCTCAACCGGCAACTTCATAGGTACTATTTGCTGAATGACTTTAGGCAGTAATTTGCATTCATTTGAGTTAGACTGTAACATAAGGCAAACTGCTACAGAATCTGTCCTATGATTAATCTTCATTGAGTTCCCAAAGTAACACCAAATTACATCTGCACATTTTTTTTGTGCCTTAACAGAGATGTTTAAGTCAGCGGGGAATGGTCTGTCAGAGGAGAGCAATATTCTATTGAGGAAAAATATTGACATTCACAAAACAGAACAAAGTTCTTCGTGGCCCCTCTATCTTGAACATCCTTCTACCAGCACTAGGAAGTACAGAGGTTAGCAGATGCAGTGGGGAAAGCAGGTTGTAGTCACATTGACAGCTAGGAAATGAAATGACACTGAGTATTCAATGATTGCCCTCAATTAGCCTATGCAAAGCAAGAATTAATTACCAGCATTGAAGAAGGCTCACCTCTGACTCCTCTTTCAAGATCTCACTTACATGGAGTGCTCCTCTGGCGTTGTAAATGAAAGTGCAGTGGACTCGATAACTTGCATTTTCCTTAATACATTTCAGTAAGAAGTGTGTGTGTGAAAATATAATAAAAGCACTCTAGGTAGGCTAACATATAGATGTCAGTGAGTGACAGAGGTGCATGCAAATGCAGGGCCAAATATACAATATGTCAGTGACAGAGGTGCATGTAAATACAGGGACAGGTGTGCAATATGTCAGTGAGAGAGGTGCATGCAAATGCAGGGGCAGACATACAATATGTCAAGATTGATACAAATGCAAGAAAGACTGGACGTACTGCTGCACAGTGGACAAAAAATTAGTAGGAGCGGTTGCACATGTTTGCTTAGAGATTCTCAGGGCAGCAATTGAATGTCTTAAAGTAAACCTATAAAATGTTTTTATTACTAAACCAGGATATAAATTACAATAAAAATAATGTCTGTGTAGGTAGAGATTGTATTTTTTGGCATATTCTCTTAACAAAAGCTGTATATCTTTTCCTCAAGCCAGTTGTAAAATTAAATCAAATGAATCTCTAAAGCCATTCACTTAATGGAATAATTTGGATACTTGAACAATAAAGCTATCAATGACAAAAATGTAGTAGCAGCATCAGAACACACAGGCCATGAGATGTACTCTGCTAGGAATAACTCCTTGGGTAAAGAGAAGCTTCAGCTCGTGCTGCTATAACACGTATGGTAGGAGCCACGGAACAAAGGGAAGTGCAGGAGTGTAAGGAAAACGATACAGAAAGGTGGAGAGAGTAGGAAAATCAGAAGACAGGACTGAGAGAAGAAGTCAGTAAGTCCTTAAGCACCAAGTCTAAGCTCCTACAACAAAATGTTATTTCATTGGGACATCATCATTTCCAAGCTGGAAGCTAAAGTCAGAAAATTTAGAGAACTGAGCTGGAGACTGAAGGCTCAGGCAGCGAGGTGATGAGAACTAAAGTCAACCAATGTGGGCTTAATTCCAAGCCTTTGTATCAGGCATAGATCTTAGAATGAGGAAAGCAGCCATCACTTAGCTCTACAGGCAAGTGTGGCTCTCCATAATATTGTCACCATTGTGCCCTGGAATACTCATCAATGTTTCATAAAGGACTAGGCCAAATCTTACTTATTTCCACAGGCAATTGGTATATACAGAGGCCTGTCAGTCATTAGAGAAGAAGGGTGGCATGATTGAATAGAAACCAAGTTAGTTTTTCATGCAGTTTTTCTATATCATTTGGCTCATACAAAACCATCCCCCATTGGCTTTGCCGTTACTGACCATAGGGTCATATCCATGCTTCCTTTGGTACAGGTGGATGCATAGATCATGTTGGCTTTCTAAAAAAGTCCCAAATAGCTAGCCAACCTCAAAAGTAAATAGAGAAGTGTACACCTGGATCAAAATAGTATTAGTTCATTGCACTAATATGATATCAGGGCTGAAAGGAAGATGCTACTGGCATTGTCTGTAGACAGTTTAGTGATATAAATCAGGTATGATACTATCTTAGTGTCTTTTACTGTGTACATTTCTTTTCTTGTCACTGTGGTAAAGTACTCTAGAAAAAAAGTCACTTAAAGGAGACAATGTTTACTCTGAACATAGCTCAAGGTGGAGTACATCATGGCAGAGAAGTCAGTACAGCAGGGGGCTGTGAAGTGTTCACATTGTATCCAGAGTCAGGACACAGCAGTGAAGGCTTCCTAAGGTTTAGGGAGCTTCTTCCTTTAACAAGGCAGTGATTCCCTGCCTTGGGACTTGGCCACAGATAGTCAAGATGGTTCTTTCCACATCAGTTAAGGCAAGGAAGATAATCTCCCCACAGGCATGCCCAGAGGCCTATCTCTTTTGTGGTTCTATATACGATGATTGCTTATCACAGATACTTTGTGTCAGAATGACTGGGGAAGTCCTTAGTTTCTCCAAGCCTCATTTCTTTAGTTGTTCAAAATGGTGCCATTAATACCTTAACAATAGAGCCTTTAAAATATCCACAGGATGCCTGTTTGTAGAAAGGGCTGAATACCTATTCACTTTCATTATTATTATTACTATGGTTGACCCTCTAATCGTGAAAAACAACTCCTTGAGATATTACCCAGACAGCATTGTGTCAAAGTCATTCTTGGGTCAACATCAAAAATGTTTGCATATTTCCACCTTCACAAAAAAAAAAAGGAAGAGAGAGAGAGAGAGAGAGAGAGAGAAAGAAAGATTTTCTAATGCAGATGAAACAAGTTTTCCTAGGATGGTCTCCTGGTTACAGCTCTCCTCACTATGCCAACCTCCTTCTTATTCTTGTGGTGAACAGTGACTCACATTGTAGAGTCATAGGGGCTTTTCTAATAGTCATAAATCCCCAAGTAACTTTAAAATTCCATTGAATCCGGTTTGTTTAAATGATGTTTGCCAACTTTTGCCTTGAGTGTGAAGTGTGAGCCACTTAGGTTCAGCAGAGAGAGGCTGGGCCAAGAGTTTTTGAACACAGCAATCTTTTTGCAGGCTGTCCCAAAGTAAACAGAAATCACAATTTGAACATGTCATCAAGCCTGGGATTTCAAAAGTGTTAAATATTTAACTCTCACTAACAGACTGCAAAGTATTGCTTGCTTGGCCAAAGGCATGCACTTTCCATCTCTCTGATCACTTGCTAGGTTATCTTTCCTGAAACTTGACATTTTAAAAATCTCCCAAAGCCCTGTAGACAGAGGCATTTTTTTTCCCCTAGAAAATTTGGTTCTGCTTAGAGTGATGTAGAGTCTAAATTTGGGGCACTAAGTATGTGTCTTTCCCTGTTCAGACCTCAGCTTCCTTGTGCCTAAAAATCTTGTATGAGGTTTGAGGGGGTAGAGATGAAATATGTTGCTCACAGAGCATGGGAAGCAACACACACAGCATCAACAAGTCCCATCACAGTGGCTGACCCTATACATGCTTATCAAATGTTATTTATATTCCTCTCCTGCTTACTCTATGGCTGCTCCATCTCCATCCCTGAAACACATTCAACTCTTTGTGTCTCAGCTCAGAGCATCTCAGTTTTCCCTCCTCTAATGAGTTGTTTGTTTAAAGTTGCTACTCCTGTCTCCTTCCTTTCCCCTGTCAATTTTAACTTGACTGTTATTTACAACATCTTTGTGTATTTTACCTGTCAGATTCTACCCTCAATTTCCCCAGACAAGCTTCTTAAAAAGGACTTTATTTATTTTATCTTTTGTACATATCACAAATTTAAAAAGTTTTAATAAGGCCAGGACACACCAGGGTCTTTTAATGTTTGTGGATAAAATACCTCCCGCTAAGAGAATAATGCATACACTTCAATGGTAGCTTACTTGTCACTTAGATGAATATCACAGCACTGTATTATTAGAGAGAGCTCTGATCCACCAGCAGATGTTTTACACAACTTTTACTAATTATAACATTTGGTGTGCCTGAGATTTTTGTTCGAAGTCATAGGCTAAGGGGAAATTGGATGGATGGATGTATATGTTTTAAGTAATTAATTAAGTAATTAAGAAATATCTTCTCACGTGACTCCATGACTCTTAAGATGGTTACAAGAAGCGAGCTCATAGTCTCATTTACCTGTCTCATTTACATGTATACATGCATACACACAAAGTCTTATTAGAAATCTTGTTCATCTTCAATGAATGAATCTGTCTTCCTGGCCACCAATTACATAACTTAGAAATGGTACCTTCAAGAAAAATAAAAGTGTAAAATTGCATCAAGTTTGGGTGGAAGTAAACCAAAACTGTGCATGTCTTGAAAAGTCTCTGTGCTCTGGAGATGGTGGCTGTTCTAGATGACATATTTTTTGACCACGTGCAGAGATACCTACATTCACGATCCTGTGGGCAGCACAGTTCAGATAGTATATAAAGTATATTAACGAAGACATCTCCCCTGACTGCCTGCTTGATTTAGCCTGTCACTGAGTTGCCTATGGCATGGCAAAAGAGGTCTACTGTCTTTCAGAGACCACTTCAGGCTTCTGCTTGAAGGAGAGCTCCAACTGACACTACCCTGCTGGCAAGCTGACCTGCTCTATTCAGCATTTTTATGATGACTCTCATGCCAGGATGGCTGGGGCAGTTTTGTGAGCCCCATGCTGGACAGCACGGCAGGCAGGTCAGGGTTTCTTGGTTATGGAATCAGAGAAAGTATTCAGAAAAGGGGTTGCCAAGCCAGAGGGCATAAACTGAGCAAATGCAAGGCCAGCAAGAAAACCACAGGAGAGAAGGCTGTTTCAACTTGTGATTAGCTACAGAATTTGGCAAAGAGACTTGACAAGAATCTTTGTAGTCACAGGTCAGTACACAAGTCAGACGTGAGGCAAGGGAATTGGGTTGTTTTAATCTGACTTGGGAAATTCTTAGAAGTGTGTAATATAAAGTTTCAAAAACAATCTATAACTGAGCTAACTAACAAAGTATTTTATTATCTTAAAATAATTTCCATTCTCTTATTGCCTAGTTATGTTTCTGATAAATTTTTACAACATTACCTTCTTTGTGATAAAAAAGAATGTTCTGTCTTAACCTACTATATAATAGGAGAAATGGAATACACACACACACACACACACAGAGAGAGAGAGAGAGAGAGAGAGAGAGAGAGAGAGAAGAGAGAGAGAGAGAGGGGGGGGCCTTATCATGCTTTCAGTGAAGAGAAAGAACTTCGAGAAGAAGGGATTTTGTTATTGGACAGGTTCACAGATTTTTTTCTGGAGACTGTAGTGACAACAGCCTGTATCACACTGAGACACAAGATAGAGTCCTTCAGATCTAGGTTAGATGACCAATCAGAATGGCAGTGGTTGAACACTTACTTGCTCTTTGAGCTCCCAACAGAAAAGGAATTCTATGTACACAGGCTATCCTTGGGTCAAAGCATGGAATTTCTATAGTTAATCTTCCACACCACATTTAATAGGAGGGCATTTTCTTAGCTTGGTCTTTGATGTTCTGCTAGTTTCATTTGCAAGGTTAGAGCTGTCCTAACCAGACACTGGTTCGTCTCCTACATTCATTCACATCCCAGACTCCTAACTACTTCTCGACACTGCCACCTCATAATCTCCAAGATGACCGGTCTTACATAACATTTACTGTCCTTTATTTCCACCCCAGTGAACCTAACATTCTGCACTAGCACCACTTTAGCAGAAGGCAAGATAGGGCAAGCTAGCGGCACAGGGCTTTAGCTACTGAAGACCTGCAAGTCACTCAGCTGGAGAATGACTGACACATCCCAGGAGACAGCAATGTGCTGTGGCCTTTTTCTCACAGATAACACCAAATGCAACCATGCTGATATGTTAGTAAATAAGAACAGAAAATTGGAAGACACCAGCCATCTTATGATTACCTAATGTTAGTTGGCATCATGACTGCCTTGTTGGTGACTTAACCAATGTTTGGTTCTTAAACTGATCACCGAGTCAATTCTGCATAGTTATCAATGAAATGAAGGGCCCCGTGGCCACAGTAACATAATGGCAATATGGTATAAAAATTATTTTGTAAATTCTTTAAAGGGATTAATGATTTGTGAGCAACTGTAGCAGGCAGGGCTGTGGCTGTGGCAATTGCAATCAGCCACACTCCTGAGTCTACATCCTTATCACACAGAACAAGGGACAAGAACTGTAGGAACCCTTGTTATTCAACCTGATTCAGTTTTACTTCTTCCAACACTGAAAATTCACACACACACACACACACACACACACACACACACACACACACACACAAATACACACATACAAACACTGACACACACTAACATACACACACATTAACACACATACTTGCACACTCGGTAACACACACATATATACATGCATTGCACACACAATACACACACTAACACACACTAACAAACACACACTAACATACATACACATTGACACACACACACCAGGAACATGACCATCTTTTGTATTTGGTTGTTTAAATATTTTAACCGTTACTCTTAAGCTATTCACATTCCTTTCTTACTAACTGAAGAGTTCACAACATTATCTTTTAAACTTGTTTATTTCAATCTCATGAAAAAGGTGACTGTAAAAACAAAGATGAATTGTCACCTTGGGATCAGTGAAGTCACAGAGCTTGTAACCCTCAATGCCTCCAAACCCATCAAGTTCCCTTAGGCCTTAATGATACAGAGTCAGACCATGTGTTCCGCCATGTTCCTGAGAGGAAGGACACAAGGTACAGAGCCAAACGAGCAGAGCTGCCTTGGGTCTTTTCTGAGCCACTGAGTGGACAAGAGACAAGTGGGGCCCTCATCTAGAGACTTGACATCTGACTCTTCCTGCCTGGGCAAACCTTTCCCAGGGATGGTAACATGGTGTAGGGCTGAGGGTTGGGAGTCAGTCTTTGTGAATGTTTTCTCCACTTCCATGACTTCTCTAGTGACTTTCTGGGCTCTGTGAGATTTGTTTTATATCAAAGTAACTGAACAGCTTGCTTTTACAAATGGCATGTCTGTCTACGCATGGAGGGAGTACCAGTAGTCATTCAGAATGTCTCATTTTGAACACAAAACAGGCAGGAGGGCACAGAGCTTTGTCTATGTGGGGAAAGTATGTTGTTGAGACTCTGAAGATGACAAAATCTGGAGGGCTGTGATGTCCACATCTCACCGTTACTCATCAAAAGGGTACATTTTGACTTTTTGTTTTCATTATCAAGGGAACATGAACCTTCTTAGGATAGGAGCTGCTTAAGTCAGTGCCCCATGTGTCCGAAGCCTTATTTGACCAGTAGGTAGGAGAAAAGGTATTATTTACTTATTTAGACAAAGTCAGTCTTAGTCTACCATTAACTGCAAACTGTTTCAGTTGTGAACTACATCATGGAGTTGGCTACTGCGAGGGATTTCAGCGGGCAGTTGTTGGCCGTGGGAACAGATCTATAGAGAAATCATAAGTTTGTACAAGTCCGAATGAAGAGAGGGAGAATCTTTCTCCTAGCATCGAGATGGGGAGAAAGCTCTAAGACTCTGCAAAGGTACAGGCAGGCTACCACTTAGACATTTATTCTGAGTCAGGGAAGGGGACTCCACTGAGAACAGAGCCTCAGGTGGCTTGTCTAGGAACCATAACCCATCAGTGCAAAGGAAGGCTCACCTGTAAACACCAAGTCCCAGCTGAGCAGTCCACAGAGAAACCTGCCTTGTCAAAGAATAGCATCTCAGGATGAAAAAGGAAAAAACAATTCCAGAGCTATTCAAAGGATGATCAATATCTGATACTCATTGCTTATATCCAGGAGAAATTATGTCAACTGTTTTATATATTTTATATTATTCAAACATAAAATCAACTTCATAAGGCTTTTGCTCGTATTCCCTATATATTTATTCATGGAAACGGCTAAGAGCTCCGAGCCCCTGATTGTCTTCAGATGCCCGGGACTCCCACTCCAGCAATGCAAACAAAAACAAACATAAAATAAACAATGTCTGGAGTAAACAGAGATCATGTAAAAACACAAACAAAGGCATTTGTACATCATATCTCTAAAAGCTGGGGTGGTTTGTTTTAGCATTTTTTGAATAATTGGGACTGAATGGCACAAAACCTATAAGTCCATTGGCCCTGGGCCTCTTTACATAAAGTCATCAACCCTCTCAATTTGCTCATGGATAGCCTGACTTTGGTAGAAAAGGTAAAACCCTCCAGTCTATGGCACAGCAGAAGAGTTGACTGTTTCCTTATTAAAGATACTGTAAATAAGTAATTGAAACTCCAGGTCTGAGGTGGAATATAAACCTCTCTTATTGTTACAGGTTTCCCTGGTGGTGGGAATGGTAATGAAAAATGTGACCTACCACCAAAAGAATTCAGGTAAAGCTGACAACGTTTCTCTGTCTGTTCATTTAGAAGCTACAGTTGCATGTCAACCTCGGCCTTAAACTTGATTCCCTTTTGGTTCAGAATTTGGCACACGTAACCACATATAAAATAGCTGCGGATTAAAAGCAGAGCAAATAAAAGCGATGAAAAAGTATGGGAGAAAATGTTCATTGAAAAAATATGCAAGAGGTAAGGGTGCAGACCTGAGGAGAGCAAACTGGTGAGATGCGGGGATAAGAAGCAGAAAACCATGCCAAAGGCTTGGGGATACAATGATACGAAAAAAGACCATCTGCCTGGCCTCTGTGTGATTTTACCTCTGGTCATTTCTCCGGGCCTTGGAGGCTCCTTTCTGGCCAATGGGGCTGCTGCTTACAGCTCGCGTCTTTACAACTTGGACCATTTCACCAGCTACTTAATAATACTGAAAAAAATGGTGTCTAAGTTTGTTTACATACATTCCTTCTTGCAGTTAGACTGTGATAACCTTTGGCAAGAAGTTTATACACTTTGCCTTGTCTTCTCTGAGAAGAAATTTTCCTTCTGTTCTCACATGGTCTCTGAGAAACAAAGACTACCATATTTAGTGGAAGACAAAAAGTCAGGCTCTTAGAAAAATATTGACGTAGAGAACCTTATCCCTGAGAACAAGATTATATTGAAATGGACCAACGAAAAGTCCCCACTGAGATTTATAGGATTTAGAAGCTAGCTTTTTCTCATGTTCACATGTCACTTTAAGTTGGCCCCGAGCACTAAATCAATGCTAATTTTAGTTCACTCCATGTTGTTGGAAATTCTGGGCTTAAATTCTAATTTGGGTAAGTGGGAAAGTTATCCCACAGAGCTACCCAACTGGGGCCTGGCAAAAGAGCACTCATTTTGGAATGGGCAAAAAAACAATGCTCCAAGGACTACAGTTTCTCTGATTAAAGTTTGAAACATCCCTTTGTGTTATTTTCAAGATCAGTTTAAACTAAGCATACATACAATTTTATAAATAAAATTTTATTATTAATCTGTAAGCCAGTATATGCATACTCACAAGAGTGTCTTAATGGACACCCATGAGTGTACATAGTCAGGTGATCAGCTCTGTGTGTTCTTCATTCACTCCCTCTACTTTTAAATTTTAAAAATAATTTTAAATTTTATAATTTAATAATTTTAAAAAGCATGCTTGCATATTTATTCATGAGTGTCTGTATGCCTGTATATGTAATATTGTAGTATATGTCCCTGTGTGTGTGTGTGTTTGTGTGTGTGTGTGTGTGTGTGTGTGTGTGTGAGATGGGGTGAAATCCTGTGGAGCTAGGAGATCAGAAGTTGTCAGGTATCCCACCTTATTATTCTTTGATTATTCTTTTGAGGCAAAGTCTCTCCTTGCACAAACAAGTCACCTTTTCTCCCATGGACTGGAAGACTACAGTTCTCAAGGATTCAGGGCCTCTTGAAGCTGGAGTTAAAGGCATGGATGCCTGTTTTATTTGTATGGATTCTGGGACCAAGTCTTTGGTCCGTAGGATTATACCTATTATACATCAAGTGCCATTTAAAGTTAAGCTCTCTCCCAGTCCTCCTTATCAGTTTTATATCATCTCTTGTTCTTATATTTAAATTGGACTAATAGAGAATGTGATGCATTTGTTCAATTGTTCATTCACTCATGCACCCTGTATTTGCTGAGTACCTGTTATGTGTCAGTGTTTGATTTAGGAGTATAAAACCACCATTATTTATTTTTTTTCGTGGCTTAGGAAGATAGAAAATCTGTTAGCAATGATGTGACAATGTACGTGCTATCCAGGTACTCAAGCATCTCCGGGACTTTAACCAGGAATGGCTAAGGAAGGATTCTTATTACAGTGTCTGCTGGGGGAGGCATTTAATCACTGGGTTAATAATGGAGCCAGTATAGGAAGGTAAAAAAATATGTGAAATAACTTGGTAGAAGCCAGAGAACAGAAGTTATAGTGGAGGCCTGCAGGGTCCTGAGTCATCTCTGTCTCCACACATCCTTCAGGTTTGTGCTTTGTACAACCTGAGTTGAATTAAATACTGCAGTTTCACATAGATTAAAGTGTACACACATGGAGAAATGCAAGATGAAAATCATCCTTTATATATTTTAAAGACTCTAATCACCTTAATTTTCTCCCACTCCTATTACTCAATAGCTTACAAGGAAAAATCTGGGAGGAAAAAAAAATAAAACCCAGTCAATTTTTGCTTGAAGATGAGTTACATTTGTTTAGCAACAGAAACCTGAAGGACATCAGATGTTTCCTTGACTGTGGTCTATACATGTATGAGTTGAAATTTGGAGTAAACACTTCTTAAGCCCAGCATGTTTTCCCTTAGAGTTGGCCAGATGTTGTGTTTAAAAACTAAGTGGTGGTTAGTAATCAGGCCCTCTTTTTTCATGGCAATCAATTTCACTGATCATTGAAAAAAGTGTTTCCTATGAGTCTCTTTTCATTTATGAAATAGTGTATGGGCTTAATTTACGTCAGTTCTACACCGGAGCCAGAATTTGCTATTTGCTGAGAGGAACAATGTCTCAACCACCACCCTACCACTGAACCAAGTGGGATTACTTTAGTTACACATTCTAATTCATTTGGATTGTTGAAGATGTTTTTCTGACTGATAAGGATTCTAACAGGCTTTTACTCTGAAGGAACATACATATCCAGCTCAAAGATTATAGCAATTAAAACTGACACAAAACATTGTAAAATATATTCACATTTTATTTTCTACCCATTGCAGTGAAATTCCAACAAAACTGCACCTCATTGGAATTATTTCTTGTAACAAAATGTGTGTGTGTGTGTGTGTGTGTGTGTGTGTGTGTGTGTGCATTGGTTTTTTAGTTTGTTTGTTTGCTTTTAACACTTGTTGTTTTTTTCATGCCACATTAAACAAAATCTCTAAGTAAGTCTAAAATACAGCTGCTTCTGCTCTGATAAGCAGCCCAAATTATTTTTAAAAATGAGAGCCTTCATTTTGGTATATCTCTGGTCAGTCAGGAGCTTCCTAGGTGCATAATGTGACTCTCACTGCTTATTTAAAAAGTAACAAACATGTCACTAGGAATTAGTGTTCAAGAAACAATATCCACAGTCCTGGGGAGCTCAGCCTAAAGCAGGGCAGGAAGAGCCTTCCTACCTACAGCACTGGGAAGATCAGGGCACTGTAGGTCAGATAGGCATTCTCTGAATTCATCAAGAAGACCACTGTTTTTAGAATAAGTGGTCTCAAATGGAGTGATATTTTTGCACCAGTGACAACTATATTTATTTTCCTTTAGATGAAGGTAAGCAGAGAGCTAAACACGTAAGTGCTGCTTCATCAGAATGAGCCTGTCAATTAAAATGCCACCACTTCGAAAGACTTGGAGCAAACAGTGGTCATGAGAAACCACTTTATTTATTTTATGGTGATTCAATTATCAAAATATTTACTGTACTTATTTGTACCATCTCTCTTGACTTCCTCAAAATTAAGCACTTTTAAGATATTCTTGAAGGTGTAATGCACGAAACTTTAACATTACTACTATGTTATTCTCATATTTTTGAGGTTTACAATCAATATATAAGTTATTTAATTTTTTTCCTAGTTGTGATAAAAATAGTTAACTTTGGAGCTCCTTTTTTCATAACATTTTAAAAGAAGAACAAATTATTGTACCTATAAGTACAGTCTTGCACATCATGTCTAAAAATAACCTTGATTTTAATTAAAGGACTTAGCTTGGTGTTTCACTTTTATGCATATTCTGGACGAGCTCTTTCTGCCATCAAGCTACATCTCCACCGTGTTCATCTGTTCCGTTTTTGTTTTACAGGAGAGCAGAAATGTCAGACCTCAACATGTATAAGCAAAGTCCAAGACTCAGTCACAGTTTCAAGAATTTAGGCAACTCCAGAATGACTTTTGCTGTTCTACAATATGGCTGACAAAAGAAGCTTTCATTGTAACACTCAAGTCCTTTTCCTGAATTAATGTTGCTTCTGTTATAAGTTTAAGAGTTGAATGGGGAGGAGGTGTTTAACTACAGTCTATACTAATAAGTAATTTACTTACTTACTTACTTACTATTTTGCAGTACTGGGGAATGAGTACACAGACTCACATGGGGGAGCTCTACTCCTGAGCTACATTCCTACACTCTTCCTTAGCTTCTTGTTTCATAACATGACCGATGTGGGCCTATGCTGCCCATCTGGTCTTCAATGCACACTAGAGACACAGCTTGGAATTGAAATTTACCTGTAGGTTCCTATGTCTTGCTTCTTCCTGGTAACAGGGATGACAAGCCTATATCCCCAGATCTGGCTAAGAACCAACACACCTGAGTGTCGAGCACTAACTATTGCTTGATAATTGATTTTAGACCCGGCAAAGCCTTGATGTGTACGCTACCTGGTCTGAGTGGTTCTTGAAGATAAAGAGAAAGTACAAATGCAGCAAGTTAATAGTCCAATGACCTGGAACCAATGTTGGAGTAAAATATAGGGGACAGGAATGCATTTGCATTGAAAGTTTGAATTTTACAATTAGTGACATTTTCCCTCCCCGGAGATCGAAAGCT
The DNA here is from genome assembly GCA_030674055.1 of Rhabdomys pumilio. NCBI lineage: Eukaryota > Metazoa > Chordata > Mammalia > Rodentia > Muridae > Rhabdomys > Rhabdomys pumilio. Next base: position 254,858,074 of record JANHMN010000001.1, on the reverse strand, counting down.
AAATTCCAGGAAAAGTGAGATAATTCAAAAATAGCACCCTTTTCTTCTCTAAGGCACATGCAACCTGAAAATCTTCTGCACAAGAACAGGCATCATGTCAACGAGGTTAGCGCTGGGAACAGTTAAGAGACATTTGGGCTCCATGATTTGTTCTGCACCTTTGAGCCTTCAGAGCAGCACAGAATTTGCACTATCAGTGCTTGCCATGGAAACTATAGTATCCCCAAAGATTATCTTGGAGGAGCATACTAATTCAGAGACAAAGTTGGCCTTTTCAGTGTAAGTGTTTTTTTCTAGAAAGAATATGGGATAACATGTTTTATTAGTATGTAATACAAATAACAAATATAAATCTATGAAGAATAAGGGGCTTTACATTTTACATTCTACTAAACAAGTACTGGTTATATGGGTTCCTATATAACTGGTTATATGGGTTTCTGAGTGTTCTTTCATTAGCTATGGGACATTTTAGTATTTACAAGGCGAACAAACAAACAAACAAACAAACAAAAAGTTTTAAGGAAATCTCTATGAATGATAAGAACAGGTTCTTGCAATTCAATGCAAGAAAAACTGTGCGGAACATGTATGTTTGATATTCTAGGAAAGAAATGAGAGTTTTTCAGGATTCAGCAGGGCCTTGAGTTCAGGGTCTGCAAGGTAGCAGGAGAAAACCCTATTCTCACTCATATGCTGTCCTTTAACTTCTGCATGTATGCTGTGGCTTGTGTTCCTCAATCCCAAGAGGAAAAAAAAATGAAAGGCTCAGGCCAGGCGGTGGTGGCGCATGCCTTTAATCCCAGCACTTGGGAGGCAGAGGCAGGCAGATTTCTGAGTTCAAGACCAGCCTGGTCTACAGAGTGAGTTCCAGGACAGCCAGGGCTACACAGAGAAACCCTGTCTCGAAAAATAAAAACAAAAACAAAAAACAAAAACAAAAAAACAAAAACAACAACAAAAAAAAGAAAGAAAGAAAAGAAAAAAAGGAAAAAGAAATGAAAGGCTCAGTAATTAACCTAATATTTTGAATTTCTGTGTGAAGAAAGTTAATGGCCAGCATGGTAATGCAAATATAGTGAAAACATGTATTTATATAAATAGTAATGATTCCAGAGAAGGCCATGAATCAAGGAGGGGATGACAGAGAGATCAAGAGGCATTGGATGTGGTAGGAAAATGTTGAAATGTCCATACAGAATGTGCATATGAAAGTCACAAAAATAATTAAAAAATGTTATTAGTCAAATAAAGTCCATCAGATCTAATAGCAGGTGCATTTTAGAAATCATAAAATGTGTCATTGGCATATTCTGTGTAATCACGGAGCTTTGGAGACAGAGAGTGTCTAAGGTATATTTGTAGACAACATTGTACACTGGCTGAACACAGAAGTGCTCATTGAAGATTCCTTAAAGGGGGATGGAGAGATGGTCCAAGGGTTCAGGGCACTGGCTCTTTTTCCAGACAACCCTCTTCTTCCAGACAACCCAGGTTCAATTGGCACCTACATGCTAAAGAGCAACTGTTTATTAATCTGGTTCCAGGTGATCCAGTACTCTTTTCTGGCTTCCAAGGGATCCAGTTACACACAGTAGTACACAGACAAATGTGGAAGAAAGCAACCATGAATACTACATACAAATAAATAAATTAAAAAAAATGAAAAGTCCCTAAATGATACGTGACCATAAAAAATGTGTATGGTGAGAGAGATGAGAGAGACAGAGACAGAGACACAGAGAGAGACAGAGACAGAGGCACACAGAGAGACAGACACACAGAGAGACAGACATACACACAGAGAGATAGAGAGGTTCCTAAGCCATGAAATAGAGTTTTGAATCATCCTAGATCCTGTTCTCAGGAAAGGAATAGTCACTTCAGCCTTTCCTCTAAGTCTCAGGCTATAGTATATGCGACCAGATTGCTGAACCTGTTACTCTGGGCTCTGTGGTCCAGGAGAATCAAGGGACCCAGAGAAGTCTGGTGAGTGACGGGAGAAATCTGTGCATAGCAGCATCAGTAAGAACTGTATTTCTAATGACCTCCAAAGTGTCTATCCCCAGTGGTAAATTACAAAGGTAATCAATATCATAGTAAAACTGTCTAGTCCCAGTCTATCAGAGTGACTCTGAATTAATAGTTGTTCCTTATTGATTATCCTATCATGAAAATGGAGAATTTGGGAAATAACTGAGTGCCTTGGTTCCAGTCAGGTTGTTGAGGAATGAAAGGCAGAGTGCATTCAGACTCACCTGGCTTTGAATATAAATCTTCTCCAAGGTGCTGAGTATTACTCACAGTATGCCAGTTGTGCCTCAGCTGAAGGATTTATGCAATGTCTTCTTGGCACAGGAGCAACCTACCATAATTACCTATGCTCTGAATTGCTCACAAAATGCACCCATGGTGGGTGGCAGCTATGAATCACAATTAGCCTGGTCGCCAATGATACAGTGAGTGGATTGACCTGCATGTGTTTGTGTGCCATCCCGTGAGGCCCTGACTTAGAGCGATTGTCTGGCTTTACTCATGAATGCTTTACGTCATGCTTGCATTTGCATAATATCTTTGGGGAAACCTCGTTTTCTTTCTCAAAGGTGACAACTAAGTCGAACAAAAACTTTTATTTTAAAAATCCCAACCGGTCCGACTAGTCATAAATCCAATGCTACTCCCTACTTTGTAACTCTCAGGTAGCCATCTTTTCTTTTGATTCTTTGTTGCGGGAGTTTATGTTTCCTTGCCTGCAGCAGCATTCTGGTAGATGTCTTATGTCCCTAGGGTCCTGTATTTATGCTGACCATGGGTCAAACACTTACTGATTCATATCATCAGTCATATCTCAAGCCAAATGACTCCTGAGAGAATACCTGGGCTTTCCAAAACAGACAAGGGACACACGTGGAGAGTTGTAGGGTGGGTGGGGGCATATCCTCATAGAAGCAGGAGGAGGGGGGATGGGATAGGGGGTTCTTGGGTGGAGGGAGAAAGGGGATTACATCTGAAATGTAAATAAAATATTCAATAAAAAAAGAAAAAGAAAAGAGGTGCAGAGTTTCAAGCATTCATTAAGGTTGTGGTAATTTCTGTTAGCAAAGAGAAATTCTGTTTTCTCCAGTAGAGTTTCACTGGGCATGTCCATGCCTGCGAATAGTTGGTCAGTACAAAATGAGCTCCATGGGATTTTTCTGGATTTTTTTCATTTTGCTTTGTTTGGGCATTTTCGGTTTTGTGGATTTGAAGGATTTTGTGTAAGCATGTATAGTTTTGTATTCTTCTGTTGAAAGAAAAAGAGAGAGAGAGAGAGAGAGAGAGAGAGAGAGAGAGAAGAGAGAGAGAGGAGTTAAGTGGATAGAAAGATGAGGAGGAATTGGGGGAAGAGGGAAATATGACCAAAATATATTGTCTGAAACAATTTATTCAATAAAAAAGATTTTGACAATTTATAAAGACAAAGGAATAAATCCATATTTTTCTCCCATTTTTGGCCACCAGAGAAATGAAAGTCTTTAAAGAAAAGACTGGTTTGCTATAGTTTGTATAAACCTTGAGTATAATAAGCTAAGTGAAATAAGCCAGACTCAGAAAGAAAACTATGGATCTCAATTCTGTACAGAATCTAAAGTCCAAACATAGAAATGGAGGATCCTGTGGTGTTCTCCAGAGTCTGGGTGAGCAAGGAAGAGAAGATTCTGGTCAAAGTGCACAGGGTTTCTGCTGAGCAGAGAAATACCCTTTAGCCATTTGCTGTCCAGAATTGTGATTATATTCAATAGTAATATATCTTATATACATAAAAAGTTAAAAGGTGGATTATAAGCAATAGTTAGGAGTAGTCTGCTCAGACAATATCATTCTATAATTTTTAGTTATATCAAATTATCATCTTGTAATTAACAAAGTAAATATAACTAAATAAATATAACTATTGTTTGGTGGTTAAAAACATAACAGTTTTAAAGCCCTTTTCTTTGGTAGGTGTGTGTGTGTGTGTGTGCTCACGTGCAGGTGCAGGTGCTAGTTCATCACCTGCTCAAAGTGAAGACCTAGGTGTGAAGAACAGCTGTGATAGCCTATATTAGCATTCAAGAGTTAGGAGCAGGAGGGTTTCTGGAAACTTTCAAGGTCAGTCTGTTTTACATAGTGAGTTCCAGGCTAGCCAGGAACATAGCATAAACCTGCCTTTAAAACAAACAAACAAACAACCACAAATTAAAAAAAAAAAGAAGTTATATTTAATATATTACATTGAAAGACCTATCTCTTAACAAAATAAAAAGAAGCAACAATAATGAAGAAAAGTGTTTTAAAAACTTAGTTGGGGAGTGGAGAGATGGCTCAGCAGTTAGGAGCACTAGCTGGTTTTCCAGAGGTCCTGAGTTCAATTCCCAGCAACCACCAATTGGCTCACAACCATCAGGAATGGGATCTGATGCCCTCTTCTGGCATACAGGTGTACATGCAGATACAACACTGACATACATAAAATAATAATAAAATACACAAAATAATAAATAATAATAATAAATAACCTAGTTGGATGCTCACTGCTCTGTACTTTAGAGACATGTTCTCTCAGTCAGTCTTTGTTAAAATTTGCATGCAAAATAAATTAATCTGTTTTCAAATCAGAATCTACCTAAAAATATTGAGAATAAAATTATTTCCTGTTAGTTTTACTACTGCATATGTGTGCAACTGCCACCAAACCAAAAAAAAAAAAAAAAAAAAAATCTCGTCAAAATAGAAGGACATAAATGAAAGCAGGGGTGAAAAGAGGTTAATGAGAATGAAATTTAAAACTCCGAAAGTTTAAAACAACTTGTAAGAAACTTTGCACAAGTACTACTTTTCTTGTCGGAAAGGGCCCCATGCTGCACACACAATGACTGCTGACGTGAAAGCTGTCTTACTCCGCCTTTGATCTGATCATACCCTACGTGAAGAAGCACTTAAGAACAATAGCAACAATTTACATATTTCAATGCTTTCCATTTCAGTAATTTTTCATGGTGCTTTGCAAACTGTAAGGGATGATGAGCGATTTCCAGTCAAAAGCGTATGTAACCAGAGGGACGAAATTGCAGGTTTGAAATCCAGAGGGGCAATGAACATAGTCTCCTTTCCGGGAATTCTGAGGAGAGCGCAGCAGTGGGTGTATCATATTCGTTTTCTTCAGCAAGCATGTATGGAACAGAATTGAAGGGTGGGTGAATCTTAGGAGTAGAGGCCTGGGACCTTGCAGAACATGTCCCCTAACATGGTACTGTTAAGTACTTAGAATTTCTGGAGAGACTGGGCCATTCTTTCCTCACCCCTGTCCACCTGTGCATACCAGCCCAGTTCAAGCTTAGAAAATTATTCCACTGCACTGATCAGCAAGGCTCCAGTCAGGTTCGTGGAATGCAGGGCCATAAAAATTTCCCTGGGATTCACAGGAAAGACAAATTCTCTTTTATTCAAGAAGCAAGAAGACACTCATTCCATCTCCTGTCTCCAGGGATGATCATAGTATAATTAACTCATAGAAGTTCTAGGCCACTTTGGGAGAAATATGATATTCCTGAAGGCTCATCGTGCCTTGTCTTCAATGACCTGACTCCAACACTGGCTCCTCCTGGCTCTTTGAAAAGAAATACTTGTGGTGCCTGGTATTCCCACAAAGAAGGGAAACGGGAAAACCTGCTGTTTATGTCTCAGTAAAGAGTTCACACTGTGCTCCAGCTCACAGTTCACACTGTGTTCTAGCTTTCTTCACACAAGGTTACAAAAAGCTAGGAACCAGGAGTTTAAGAAAACACCATCTGCATTTTAAACTAGGTACCTTTTCTTTTATTTCTTTTCTTTTTCCACCATTAATGACTCTAAGCAGCAAGGCCATACTTATCAACTCTGAGTTCTCACAGAAGGTAAGTGGAAGCAACACCTATCAGAACAACATTCAAAAATCTGTCTTACACTGTGACAACACACCTCAGACTGGCTGATGCAAGCAAGCTTCATACTCCTCTTGTTGGCTTTGGGAGATAGAGTGGGTCTGGTGGGAGTTCGGGATAAGAAGTAAGTATGACCAAAATACCTTGCACTAAAATCTCAAATAACTAATTGAAAATGGGGAGGGGGGAGGAGACAGACTTAAAAGTAAATGAGGTAAAAAATTAGTGTGTCACCAGTTTAGATATTAGACCCAGGGTGAATACTTGGGTTTAACTTGGCCAAGTTGCTCAATACATGACTAACTTATAGAGCATGATAACAGGGTCCATGGGACTACAGTGAAAGAGAATGTTTTGTCCACTGAGAGGAAGACAAGCTAGAAATATAATCTACTATGCTCAGAGAAGTCAGAGAAAGGTCTGTCTACAGGACCTCGCTATCACTAGAAGGGTTGTCTGTAGGGGAGAACCTATTTTCTACAGGAAACCATGGGCTGTATCTTGGATATTGTAGCATGGGTTGTGTGAATCTTAGGAGGTGGTTCAGTGGGCAGGTGAAAAAAAGAGGAGAGAAAGTGTAAAAAAATAGAAATTGTACACTTGAAAATAGCGCAGTTTGCATATAAGAGAGGAAAAGGGGACTGGAATAAGGAGCAGGAAAGAATATAGGCCCCAGATGCTAGAGAGCCTCTCATTAAAACCTAAACATCCAAACAAGAACATAGAAAATGATGGCACGATTAGGAAATGCCAATAGGAGGGGGAAAAAACCAAAAACAAAAACCAGAGGCTGCCAACTCAGAGCTCGGCTTCCATAATACATTCTAGTATTTGAAAGGCAGGAGCAGGTGTCTAGCACATATCCTTCTGTGCTTGGGGAAACCGGATCAGAACAGAACCCTTGGCACAATGTGACCATAAAGCCTCTATTTATAAATAAACCTTATGAAATAAAAATTTCTGAATAGTATGTAAAGGCTCCTATATGCCCATTTTAATATGTACGAATACATTGTATTGTTATTAGCAAATAGGAATGCATACATTTTATCTGCATATGCATAAACAGAATATGTATTTTGTCATATATAAAATATCTTCTCAAATCAAAAGGTGAACCAGGATACACAGTAAAGATTCTGCTGTGGATAGAATCATTATCCCTCAGCCTTTCGTGAGCTACCCTCTGTAAGATCCTTTCGCAGGAATCTTTCCCACTTTTCCCTGCCTCACATCTGACCTGATGAATCTCTGCCAGCTGCCAGGCTCCTCTGACTGCTTCTTTGAGCCCCCTAAAAGCAAAGTCACATCAAAGTTAACTCACGTGGAACTCAGCTGATGGGATGAAACAAGTGTGTGTGTGTGTCCATGAGACTGTGCGGATGTGTGTGAGTGTGTGTGAGTATGGTACCAATCTGTGTGTGTGTGTGTGTGTGTGTGTGTGTGTGTGGTGCCAATGTGTGTGTATGTGTGTGTGAGAGTGTGTGGATGTGTGTGAGTGTGTGTGAGTATGGTGCCAATGTAGGTGTGTGAGTGAGCATGTATGTGAGTATGTGTGAGCGAGTGTATATGTATGTATGTATGTATGAGAGTACATGTGTGTGATGTGTGAATGTATGTTTATGTGAGAATGTGTATGCATATGTGTTTATGTATGTCTCCTCTCCTTCTCTTCTTCCCTAGTTCCCTTCTCTCTCTCTCTCTCTCTCTCTCTCTCTCTCTCTCTCTCTCTCTCTCTGTGTGTGTGTGTGTGTGTGTGTTTGATTAACAACTCCACACACAATTCAGTTAGTGTGACTAAACTTCTGAGCCCAAGGATCCAGAACTTGAGATCAGTGAACTAAGTTCAGACCTGAGAAAACCATGGTGACATCCACTGCAGAATTAGTATTTGCACGAACAGTGATTGAAGCGAATTAGGAAACAGAACTTTACTGCTAGGGAGGGCCCTGAAAATGTCTATCTAGGACAGCATCATTGATTTAAGTAGAAACTTCACTTTTTATTTCCTATAGGCAATTACTCTCTGTGTTTTGAAGACTGCTGCCATTGTTCATGGGAAAGTGTTTCTAGGCTTCTGGAGGGACAGATTCTATAGTGTGGGGTTCAAAGAGAAAAACTCTACAGACACTCTCTTCAAATTCCCACAGGGACCCTGCCCAATCTTGGAGTTGAAGAGCTGACCTTCAAGATCCAACTCTTCCTCAGCAAGCCACAGACTAAAATAATTGGGAAGCAAGCACAGACATCTAACCAGTAGTTACCAGACAATGTTTGCTGCAATCCTCAGGGGCCAAGCAAGTACAGAACTATCTGCAGCCCCTTTCTCCGCACACAGATCTCAAGATGAAACACTAGAATATCTGCAGTGATGCTCCCACTGCCTGAGTGTACTTTCTGTCACTGATTCATCTTGAAGCGCTCAGCTGCAGTGCTGGCTTAGGGAGGGTCTTCTCAGAATGCAAAGGCTTAGATGCTGCATTTGCACCCCACTCTCATTGTTCCTATAGACCTAGACCATAAGCATTGGGTCCGTAGGCTGCAGACTCCCCAAATCTATGTTCAGTGTTAATGGAGATGGACTCCTGTTTCCATAAGAACCTATTTCCCATAGTTGCAGCTTATGTGTGTAGATAAATGTAAATAAACTTATGCGAAGAGTAAACACCACAAAGAAGCAGAATGTTGGCATAGGGAACTTGGTGCAGAAGGCTGAATTTCCACATGAGGAATCGGTTAGTTCTTGTTTAGCTAATTAGAGCTATGTGTCACAATATGAACACCTACCTGTGGAACGAAGGAGCCACAAAGGATTGGAGGGAGAGTGTCTGTGATGTTTGGAGTGCCACAGAGCGATTAGAGGATATTTTTACAAGCTTTATTAAAGCAGTGGTAGAAGTTAAGTCTGAAAAAGCAATTTCATGTCCCTTCGGAAGTGCATTTGTTTATTTACCTAGGGGACAGCTTAGTGATCACAGTTTGCAGTATTTAATCTCCCATTCCCTATCAAGCTCCTGAAACAAAATTGTCAGCTTATCAGTGGGACTTTAGAAGCCCAAGTGCAGCCGGAAAGATGGTTTAGTTTGAATAAAGGTAAATAAAAGCTACCCATTTCTCACGATAGTGTGTCTCCTTTGCCCTCGGCAGCAGGAAAGGCCAACTTCCAAGCACAACCTCCTGCAAGATTAACCTGTTCAGGGCAAGGTGAAGCTGCACTCTCCGTTTTTTTGTTTTTTTTTGTTTTTTGTTTTTTTTGTTTTTTGTTTTTTGTTTTTTGTTTTTTGATTTTTGTTTTTTGTTTTTTGTTTTTTGTTTTTTGTTTTTTGTTTTTTGTTTTTTGTTTTTTGTTTTTTGTTTTCTGCCTAGGAAGCTGGTGGATTCCAATTAAGGGACATATAGTACACAGCACTGTCTAGTGTATACACATCTGGTTACTAAAGGAGTTAATGAGTAGAGGAGACAGAGGTACAGGACAGGAGGGTTGCAGCAGAGAGTTTGTCATGACCCTGAAACATACCTCGGTTCAGTGTCTGGAAATCCACTTCTTAGGAAACCTGAAAGTGCAATGCTGCCTAGCAGAGTCTTTCTGTGGTTCTTCTTTGAAATTAGCATAGAAGACATTAGACACATCATTATGTTTTTGAAGAAGAGTAATTTAGTAGATTCTCCTTGCCCTTCTCCTTTGTCTCTTCAAACTGCCACATACCTTTGTAACTACTCCCCAATTCTGTTTCTGTTATGCCATGTGTCCTTTAGTCTCTACCCTATGTTTTTCTTTCCTAACAGGTGTGACACTCTCTTCTAGAGTACAAAGGCATAGGCAGAGGCAGTCGTAGTTACCATTATAGTTACCAAAGGCTTCTGGGATTTAGAACCCTGGCCATCAACTATGCTGAAGTATATACCTTAGTCCTGCACAATGGAAGATTTTCTCTGCCTAATGCCAGAAGTGCTTCTGCTGATATACACTGCCCTTCACAGGGTAGAGTCAAGATGCAAACCCACCGGAGACTCCCATGAGCATTGCTTCAAAGGTTACCATCATTGTGTCTTGGGGGAGAAAAAAATGTCAGCAAACATAGAATCTCCCAACAGAAATGTAAGTTATCGTTTCCATTTCAGGAAAAAATCAATTTCAGAGATAAAGTTCTTGGTGGAGCCAAAGAAATGACTGTAGAGAACTAACATATCAGTGTCTCCCTCCTACACAGAAGTGTTAGGATTCTATAAAGGAGCATTATTCCAGAAATCTAGAAAAGTTCGTTCTTCAAAGGGCAAGGATGAATATCATTACATCTGCCACAAGTTCTGTCTTCTCCTATTCAGGAGTCTCTCTTTGAGTGGTTTAACTTAAAAGAAGGGGAGAACATTAGGTTAAAATGTGGAGGTAAAAACTTCTTCCAAGGGTTTAAAAATTCTCCACTCTTTCTGCCATTAGCAGGCAGTATCCATCCACCGAGATGCATAGGCACGGAGCCTCAGTATTGACATCAAAAGCAAACAAGGGCACAAGTGTGCAATGATAACCTTTCCCTTGAGCATTTGTTGAATAGGCATCAAATGTTAATGTTGGTTTTCAAATGGCAGCAGGGCCTTTCCAGAGCTCAGAAACACCTGCCGTATAATCCACACTGACATATTCTGGCTCTCATGTGACTACAAGTGTACGGTAAGTTTCTTGAGTTGGAGTTTCGAATCACATCTCTACTGGGACAGGTACCATACCGCTATATGTGATGTAAAGATGCCTCCCAAGCTCATGGACCTCAGGGTGGATTCCCCTCCATCCTCATGCCAGGTAGACATCCTCCTATCCTGGTCTTGCTTTGATACCTGGCATATGAAAATCTTTTCAAGTCACAAACATATTATGGATACTCTGAAAAATGTCTTTAAAACTGTTGATTGACACATTGCACAGAGACTAGACAAAACGCAACCTTGAGGAGCCAAAGGAAGCGATTCTCCATCTTATAATAGGTTGTGCTTCATCACAGTGGGTACCTCCCATGGATTTTAGATGTCCACAAAGCTAACATTAAATTAAGCCAAGTAATAGAAAGCCACAAAGGAATGCACATTTTTCACTATGTGTTTATTTATAGGAACAATAGCAAACCTCAATTTTAGCATTATCTTATTAAAATTGTCTTTATTCGCCATCTTTGAAGAACTCCTGCTGTGGGGCAATGTCACCTGTTCACTCCCACTCTTGCATGCTGATGTTCTGCCCCTAAGTGTGGCGAGAAACAGCACTCTTTTGCATTTCACAGAAGAAAAGAAGGGCACCCTTTGACAACTCTTCCTTTAAATGTCCCCTGCTACTCAGTCTCTCTCCATGAGCAGGAATTTCTCCCCGTGGGAAGAAGTGGTTAATTATTTATCCTTATAGGTGAGTAAGTTGTTGTCATTCCTAAGGCAACTGGTAGGAAGGACTACAGTGGAAGACTTCACAGCCGGTGGGTGAAAACATCAGGAAGGTACTGATGAGAAAGGAAAGAGGAAGCCAGAATAAACGTGGAGTGCTGGGCTACTACATCTTACCTACTACAGCTTATTAATTTGTGCCCTCCTTTCTATCAATGTCCCACTGAACTGCAATATAAATATCACAAAGCTAAGTAATAATCTAGATAAAAAATATGGAAGAAAAAATCTTTTCCTTTAAAAATTATTCACTCAGTCATAGTGGGAAATTTAGAAGTATCTAATAATCTGCCATGACCTATCATTAGAACAGTAAAGTGCGAAGTGAGGGGAGTTTCACACAGTGCTCACGGAGCAAGACAACCTCCAGGAACCCAGGGTCACCAAGCTCCTCTTCGCTTCTCAGCCTCCTCCCGGTACCAGCTCAGTGCCCTGGCTTCCGTTATATCTTCAGATATTGGGAACATATTCCACTTATCTCTCCATTATTGGGTGCAAGCATAACCAGAATATGTTTCACAGCTCGCTAATTACATGCCCACCACATAGGTGGGAAGAAGTGTGTGTGCGTGTGCGTGTGCGAGAGAGAGAGAGAGAGAGAGAGAGAGAGAGAGAGAGAGAGAGAGAG
>JANHMN010000001.1:254743437-254846067 GCA_030674055.1 Rhabdomys pumilio | reverse complement strand
AGAGAGAGAGAGAGAGAGAGAGAGAGAGAGAGAGAGAGAGAGAGAGACTACCAGGGGTATTGAGCAAGCTGTGTTGATGCCATTCACAAAAAGCATTCTTCTAAATTTATGTAAATCATCACCAAAGTGATATAAAATATGGTCCAACATAATGAGAATATGGTAATGAGATGCCGTGGTCTCAGCAGAGTCCCTTACTCTATAACAATGAAGTTGAGACAAGGGATGTTGACATCATATATGGCCATACTACCACCAACCCGAAGCTTCCAAGTTCCTGCTCAGATTAAAAGTATCTTGAAATCAAGGAAGCGGGTTGCCTGAAATGCTGTTTATTCTTTAAAATTCAGACCCAGAATGAAAGGAAAGCTATAAAGAGACAACTGCTGGACACTCACCAAGGCGCTGACAATTTTTAGTTAATGTTGTACAACCTGCTGAATCCATCTGATCATTAATTCACACACCTCAGCAGTAGGGATGACAGCTACTGTGCCCAGAGGCTCAGTCCTGCCTCAGCACTGCCCCGGTAATTGTCTCTGGATGAAAGACACGCAGGCTGGCCCATAAATGTCGCAGCCATCACTGGCATGAGTCAGGCCTGCAGGTCCCCAGGTCCTGCGGGGATGACAGCGGAGAATGCCTTTCTGGAACACTTCACCCAAATGACGGGTGCCCTTTCAGGTTGCTGCAACTCCACAGCACACTGACTGCTAAGCTGCCCAACAGCACAGCCATCCAACTTTTCCAAGCTTATCAATTAGACTCTTAGGGGGCTTTCCTGGGCTGGAATGCTAATGAAGGCCGCGGTGGAGCATGCAAGTTCCTATTCATAAATGCTTTTCTGAGGCTTTTCTTTTCTGTTTTTAATTTAAAAACACATAGATAAGCCAGAGCTCATCTCTTGTGCGCAGGGCACAGCATCTGCCTGACACACAATTGGAAACATCTCAGCCTTGACACACAGAAAGAGCCCTGCTGCGCTCCCGAATGTGGTGTATCTAGTGCACTGTGGGAAGTACACAGATCAGGTGAGCGTTGGCTCCGTAAAACCATCTCGTTTCCATATGCCAAGTTTTTCAAGATTTTTTTATTTTACCATAAACACAACTTACAGGATCTTTTAGTCCAAGACAGTTTGAAGAACACAAAAATCGAAGTGACCGTCTTCCCCTTTTAAGAACTGTCTTACCCCTGAAATTCAAATCAAAACATTACAGTAAAAATTTTACAGTATGTAGAGTTTTTTTGAACTCTTATACTCAGAATCCTTATATGAAAACAACAAAACTGATTAATAGCATATTAATAATACTATCAGAGAAAATGGAGCCAAAGAAAATGATGACAGAGTCCTTGGACAGGCCAAAGAAACCAGGTTGGAGTGGGTAGAATTTAAGTTGGAGGACAGAATAGAGATGAGACAAAGGTTAGGTGTTGATCGGTGGACCTGGGAAGAAAGAAGATCTTCTAAAAGTTTAATAGATTTGTATCCACAGGATAAAACATGGAGTGTGAGCTGACCTAACGGGTGGGTCATTAGAGACATGGGCACACGGTCATGAGGAGAAACATATAAAATGCCATAAATGTAATTTATTATTAGAATTCAAAACTCATTGATTAACAGAGCCTACTCTCATCCTTCTCACATAGATGGCAAGACCACACGCCCTCTCTTTCTGTGACTTTTGGACTATATTTATAAGTGGGTCTCTAGTTTGCCCAGACCTGTGGTGGTGACACTTTGAACAATTTGGAATCAGCAAACCAACATTTGGTTCTTGTAAAGTAGCCAGGTTTCTACCTCCCACTGTGCAGAAGATGGCTCAGGAAAGACCAGGAGTTCAAGTAGCGCAAAGACAACAAGTGGAAGCATTTCCTGTCTCTCTGTACACTGTATTCATCTGCACTGGAGAAGTGAATATGGATAGAGTCCCTTCAAATTTCCCCATGATGTTCAGGGAAGCATTGATGAGCATGTCAGAGTTCCACCAACATGGGGGCCTGTCTCTTCATGAATTCTTTTCAGAATCACCATTGTGGTAATTCAGAAACATGGAAATAAAGCTCTTGTGAAGATGCCACTGAATAGATCACCTGATGCCAAGAGAAATGCCAGAAACAATCTGTCATACTATGGCATAGTTGGAGTGGTCAGTTGGAGTCCTTGAAGCTAACTATGTTTGTTTCATTCACGTTCTGGTCAAACTGACAACCATTTTTAGCTAAACTGTTGAAATACTTAACCTATTCTGGGATGTGTTTATTTCTGTTTGATATTTTAATTATGGTATCATTTTTATTGATTATAACTCTATCAACTTAGAGATACAAATTTATCACAAATGAGTTTAAAAATCAAATTATCAATTACTGGGTAAAGTTTCACTTTACAAAAGTATAGCTCTGAAGAAGCTGATTAGGCTTAAGCTTTATGTGAATGCTTACACGTCCTTTCTCCTTTTATTCACATGCTGCACAATGACATTTAACAATCAATGGAGTGGATGCATCACCTATTTTATTTTAGGATACTCTGTGGTATTGGAAGGACAATAAAACTGATCAACAACCAATTACATGAAATGTGCCCACACCATTAAAAGGCACACATGTCAATATTTTTTAATGGTAGCTACCATATCCATACTTTCTCCTAAAGAAAACAATATATTCACAGCCTCGCAGCAGCTGCTCTTTTTAGTCTCCTTTTCTGGTTTACAAATTACCTTGGCAAGACTGGAAGCATTCTAGTGATAGGACAGCTGCCAATTTCTTCTCCTTGACTTACAGATTTTTATCTTTCTTTGTTTCCGTAAAGACAAATAGTACTAATTCTCAAATGCTTTGAGAAAATTCTGTTCTGTATGCTTCCCCAAATCATTTGACCACGTGGATTTTTCTCCTCCCTGATCTCTCCCTCTTCCTCTTTTATTATTGCTCTTCTAACTCCAAACTTGAGGATTCACTTATAGAAAAGATAGAAGGATCAAACCATCTCTGAATCTCCCTAGAAGACATGGTTGGGACATTGAAAATACTGAGGAGGAGAACACCTCTAAAACTGGCAGTGTTTAAATACTTTAACCACACTGTGTATAGATGTACTTCAGTCCACTGAAATCTGTTAGAAAAGACATATAGATTTGTCATTCTTTCTTGCAGGTTATTCATTCCTAGTATGGCTGAGGTGATTCTAAGTGACCTTTCATCATATGGCTTTTTAAGGCATAATAGCAGTTGATGTCCCTTGAAATTTTTCCCTGGTGGTAGTAATTCATTATCATCATCATCATCATCATCATCATGATCATCATCATCATCATCATCACCATCATCACCATTGTCATCGTCATCAAACACATATATGCAAATTATTGCCTGGTCATAAATGACACAAATAATTAGCACAGTTTTGTGCTTTCTAATACTGGATTACTATTTGCATATAAAATATTAATATGATCTATGTGACGACAAACTGAGATGACATGACGAGTATGGTAACAGACGATATTGAAAGAAGCTTCACCGAGGAAATGTACAATCCGAGGAAACCAAAGCAGCGCAGATTGAAGACTAACAAGTGAGAGTCAAAGGAGATAAATAAATAGAACTGAAGGAGAGTGTTCTGGTATTACCAAATGGTAGAAGCCCATGAATTATTTATAGTATGATCTCAAACTGACTCTGCCTGGGAGATAAAAGATGAAATTATGACTGCAGTGAACTATCCTGCCAAAGATATAAGAAGAGTGAAAAAGATGTAGGTTACAATATGTTATAAATAGGAATTTAAGGTTAAAACATTCAAAGGGAAAATGTACCTTAGAAAATCCAGGATCTTTAATTGAACAGCAGAAAGGACCTGATCAAAGCTCACATGTCTGAAGGACCATGAAGGGTTTCTCCTACAATGATATAACTTCAGAAAAGGGTTGGAGGTGACTGAAGATTTCAGAACTGAAAAAAAGGACTTGAAATACTAGATTAGATTCCACAAAATCTGTCACAGCCAGAACCTGCATCTAACTGAGAATTTCATTTTAAATTAAAAAGAAAAATGAAGAGCACTCTGTGTGTTTCCAGTAAGAAACTGTAGTCAGCCTATCATGAGATGTAAAGTGTCACTCTGCTATGTGGAAGGACAAGTGCAAGGAAGGGACACTGTTCACTAAAAATGGGTTATCGTTTCATTCGTACACGAAAGCCTTTTATGAAGATTTAGAAATTTCAATGAATAAAGATATTTACTCAGGATCTGTTGAAAAAAGCTTATAAATTAGTATTATACTGTTGTTGTATGTATTACTGATCTGAAGACTTAAAAATGCTACTAGGAGATGCATAAGTGAGGAAAAGGTGCTTTTTATTCAAATTTGTGGATCTGTGTTCAAATACTATCACTGATGCAAAACTCTAAACCATGGTCATGTGCGCCTGGAATGACAGGATTCTGACAGGCACAGACAGGAGAATCTCTGCATTGGCTGGCCCCTGGATTAGCTCAGGTTATAGTAAAAGATTATGTCTCTAAGGAATAAGACAGATTTTGATAGGAAAGGAAATACAAGGCCATCCACTGAACGCACTACATGTACAAGGAAGTGTATACCCTTATCACAAACAAGTACATACACAGTATTCATATATTGCCATCACATAGGAGTACACACTAAAAATGAATACTACTAGTTACTGGAAACTGTAGTAAATAATCTTTATTTTTTTATTTATTTATTATAGGTTTTTTGTTTTGTTTGTTTGTTTGTTTTGATAATATGCTCTCTCTACATACCCTGGTTTTTCTGGAACTCACGATGTTGACTGGGTTTGCTTGGAACTCACAGAAATCCACCTGCCTCTATGGCGATGAACAGTGGGGAAATAAGCTTTCAGTTGTTAGGACCGGAATAATGATGAACTAAGGAATATACAACATAAAAATAACTCATGAATCCTAACAGGGTAAAATTCATTTTTGTTCACAAGATGCTAATAGCACACAGAATACCCTGTGCTACTTTATAGCAAGTGCTGATAATTAAAAATGAATTTTAAATCACTTAATAAGTAAAAGAAACATGGCAAACTTCATGCATAAGTGAAAAGATAAGTAAAGAGGAATCTTAAATTATAAAATGATACAAATGAATAAGTAAGAGTTCCAAACATCAGAAATTATTATACTAAGCATGAGGCAGTCTCATTCCTACAAGGAAGAGGTTTCTCATTACATGATTAAAAGAGCTTCATGGTTAGTAATGTAATAAAAGTAGATCTTAAGGTACTTGTTATTATATTAAATTAAAGAGGAATTACCATGTTACAAATGACCATCAATTTTAAGAGAGTCTCAATTATAAACAAACAAACATACAACCAGGCAAGCAATGTGAAGCAACCTGAGCCAAATATTACAGTCAAGGGAGCCCAAGTTTGTCTCCATAAAATTGGGAATTGAATTTGGATGTAGATGGAGGATGCTCTCGTCAGTTTGGGTTGAGGTGAGGAAAACACTAAAAGAGATGCTAAACTCAGAAAAGTCAGAGGTTCGAGAGGAAGATTGCTGAAGGGGTGGACAGAGCAGAAGGACCTGTAACAGATTAAAACCAGAAAAGATTTAAACTTTGCTAAGGACATAAATATGAGTTCTCAAATATTTGCAGTGCATTAAGTCACAGGAACAAAACCCTTACAATGGAAAACCAGAAAACGTCTATATTAATTTCACTAATGTAAAGTCAATAAAATTAAGTATTAATGCTTTTGAGTGTCAACAAGAAGAGCAGTGACAAAGCAAAACACTAACACCAGAACTTGCAAGAATCAATTAGGTCAGCGTGGAAATAGACTCACTGGAAAATGGTAGTAACAGAGACAAAAGATGGCAAACACTGGCCCAATGGTTACATGAGGGACATTCCTGACATAACACATTCCTATAAAGGGAAGGGAAAGAGTCAGGGAAGGAGGGAACTAAGCAAATCTCTTAAGATCTTCATTAGGAAGGAAAATGAAAGGAAGAGGATCGTAAAGATGAAAGGAGCACCAGATATATTTGAAACCATTAAAAATCAGAACAGTGTCAACAGAGAGTTGGAACATAGAAGTCTATCATAAAAGTGACAAGTAGCAGGCAAATGTCAGCATTCCCCAAAAAAACTTATAAAAAAGGAACATTGAAAACAGAGGCTAAAGAGTGGTAAAGACATTGGAAATCGTTACAGAAAAGTTTAGGGTATTGATAAAACAATAAGATATTACATTTTAAACTCTCCAATTAATTACTTTGTCCTACAAAGGTAAATAGTGCCAACATTTCCCCATTAAGAAAGCATACACAAAGCAACTTGCTGGAGACAGAGCTCTCTTCCCAACAAGTGGGCTCTGTAGCTGAAAGGTCATCAGGCTTGGTAGTCTTAGAGTCTACCCCGTGGTCCACCTCACAGACCCTGTTTTCCATTTTAAACACCCTCTAAGTCCAGTATAGCCGTTCAATAAGAGGTCATTCAGTCTTCTGTGTTGAACAGAATTCATACTGAGTGGGACTGTAATTTCTACCACTGTTTGCTTAACTCAGCTGCTGCAGTACAAGCAAACTCCTCAGACGCACCCATCTGTCAGTAGACTGCAGACAGACACCCTTCGTTCTGAAACGCTAGCTGCTTTTTCTTACTCTGGCAAATGTGGTTTGCAGGTTGTCTTGCTATGTACTATACTCCAGGACACCTCAAAAAGAAAGGCTTTTCTATGCTCCTTTTGAAACCTGTCTGACTGCCATGTTTGAGTCTCACTGCCCAAGTCAGACTCTCGGAATGGATTATACAACCCGTATTTTTCCGTTTCCCTCAAACACTGCTGGAGTAGGCTTCCTTTTAAATCTCTACTCTGTCCTTGTAATCATAGGCCCCGTTATAGTGCATGAAATACCATGTATGCCCACTTAACCTTTCCTCCCATAAGATTTCTCCACTTATTTATCAATAAATACAGCCTTAAGGTTCACCTGTGCTCATGTAGCTCCCCAATGATGTCATTCATGACTTTTAACTGAAATGATGGCCTACTTTGCTTATAGCTATACATTTTGCCAGATGAAAGTACTTACAATATATATATATATATATATATATATATATATATATATATATTATATTATATTGTGACACGGCTGGGTTAATTTTCAGGTCTATTTAGTGAATCTGATGAGCACGCTACGTGTCAGTGTACGGACTGTTGGTAAACATGATGGAGTAGATAGAGAAAATTAAGACCAGCATCAAAAGGCATGACATTGTATTCATCAACCTCTATGTGTATGTCAGCACATCAATCAATCTTTACATAACAGCTGTTCAATCAGCTACAAATCCCCCTGTCTTCACTGTCACCTGGCCTCCATTTATCCATCTTCTTCACAAGGTTATCATGAAATATTTGAAAAATGGTCCCTGAATTCTAATTATGAATACTACCTTCCACTGAGGTGTGAAGTAAACACGAGGGTAAAAATCATGAATTATGAAATCTGTGTTTTATTTTCAACTTTTTCAAACTCTGAATCTAGCAACGAACTTCACAGAGTGCAAAGGATTCTTCTCATCTAGAAAGAGCCTCAAAGAATCCTGGTATGGTGGCACAGGCCCATAGTATCAGCACTCAAATGGCAGAGAGAGGGACAAGAGTGTGGACTGCCTCGTTCCACAGAGACTCTGTCTCAAATATATAAAAGTTTAACAAAAGCATAAAAGTTTAACAAAAGCTTCTCAAGTGATAAGGCTAAAATGGATTGTGTTAGAAACAATTTGTGTGTGTGTGTGTGTGTGTGTGTGTGTGTGTGTGTGCTTATTTTGCACACTTGAATAGATTTTTAACTCCATATTTTCTGCAATTTGAAATCTCCAGTGTTAATTTTCAATTTGAAGATACATCTCTACAATTAAAAAGAATGACACCTCCATGTGTTTATTGAATGACATTCAATATTAAACAGGGTGTATGTTCTTACTTATTAATCAGTTGGTAGATTCCAGCCTGGGGTATATGAAGGGTGAATGAATCCTAAAACAAGATATGTATACTATGCCTAATCAAGAGGTTCTTCAGACTACTGGCCATGTCATATTATTTTCTCTGTGATTATATTATGCTATTTCCTTGCGATTCATTTTCTGACTTGGTTCTTATTGACAAGAGAATGCATTGGGGATGGAGAGATGGATTCAGTGGTTAAGAGCACTCTTTGCTTTTGCAAAGGATTCAAGTTCACTTCTTTACACCTACATCTTGACTCACAAAGATTTGTAACTCCACTTCTAGATATCCATTGCCTTCTACTGACATCCAGGGATAGTCAGCACACACATGATGCAAATACATAATTCTAGGAGTCAAAACACTCATTATATATATAAAATAAATGAATGTTGTTTTAAAGGAAGATGAAAGTACTACCATCACAAATAAAGAATAAAATGTTCTTTATACATTGGCCTGATCACACCATTGGAGAACCCTTACTGGGTAAAACTGTACAACGAGAAAAAGTCCAAGATTCTGGAATGGTTGGGGTAGATGGAATGAAAGATGAACGAAGAATTGGGGGGGGGGGTCCCACTAATCCTATTGCTAGGGATAAACACAGGTTGGTTTATGAAGAAAATGAACAACACATTCTGATATTTCTTTTTATCCTTATCTGTTCATTATACTATTATTCAAGAGAGGGTGAACTCTGAGATTATGCAGACATTATTAATAAAGATGGAGGGAGGTCCATCTGATGTGAACAAAGAAAAGGCATAATGCATATTGGGAAGGACCTTCATTGCATGAGACAGTTAGCTAAGACTTCCCTGAAATTGTTCTAAAGATGGAGAGAAGGTGATTCCTAACCACTGGTTAGGAGTATGCTAACCATAGTTATATGGTTATCTAGTTTATATTTTAGGGATTTCATAGAACCTCATGGTAGAAGACACTGCATAGTAATAAAGATAAAATAACAAATTCCTCAGCTCCTGGTGTCAAAGGTGAGAAAATGAAGAATTTCTGAAAGATTGTCTATATCCTTTGTAATATTACACAGTATTGAAGACTAATTTTGTGGCATATTATGAATAACAATTTTTTGGCCTTCTCAATAATTACAAAACCGGCATGTTCCTAGTTCTAAACATGGAGAAAGAAAAAAAAAAGACATCAAAAGTTTGTTGCTTTCCTAGGGCCGCTGTGTTCACATAAGTTCTCCATCAGATTAGAGATAGTTCCCCTCATAAAAATAATGCTTGAGCCCACAACGAGTCACAGTATCCTAGATCATAATCATGATTATTAATTTTTAAGTTTACATGAACTCTATTTGCAGACAGTTTTGTTTTTTATTGTATTAAATTTATGGTTTTGTTTTTTGTTTTTGTGTTGGCGGGGGTTAGGGGGCATATTAACAGTAAACCTCTCCTGCCACCTTAATGTGTCAGGAGTCTCCTAAAAGCTCTAAACCTGGTCCCAAGGTTTCACTTCATAAAGAATTGGTAGTGTTGAGCAACTGTAAAGCGGTTGGGAACAACAAAGCAACTGGATTATTAAATTGTTTATCAATTTCAGCCCCACTTATGGTGCTGGTCATATTTTAAATTCCTCCCAGCAACGAGCTCCCTCAACTCAGGCCAACTAATTACAGGACGCTGGATTTTGCCTTTGGCTTTGTTCACTCTGTATTCTTAACTGCTGCAACATGTTTTAAGTAAACACTGTCCACTGAATTTGATTCTGACATTTGAAATGTTTATAAAGCAAATCATTTCAGTTCATTACGTGTTTACTTTAGGTGGTTATTCTTTTACCTTCTCTAATCTGCCATCGCTTTCCACGCCAGGTTGCCCATGAAGATTTCATTCAAAATGTACGTCAACAATGAATGATGAACATAATTAACGTCAGATCCTAGCAGCTGGTCAATGCTCCACGGCTACAGCACTTTCTAGTGGGTTATGATTTCTACATAACCTCATAATAGCGTTTATTGATGATCGATGCAGTTGTTAAATGTTATAGGTAATCTGTAACCTAAAGATGATAGTGACATTCCTGACAAAACAGCAATGGTAGAATCACCTTCTCTCCATCTTGAGAACAATTCCAGGGAAGTCTTAGCTAACTGTCTCATGCAATGAAGGTCCTTCCCAATATGCAGTATGCCTTTCCTTTGTTCTATTTTACTCCCCGCTACACTCAACAACTTTACAAAGTGCCTCTCTTGCCTACACGGTTTGTTGTCTGACTTGCTCCTAGAGCCTTTCTGGATTATAAAGTCCATACAGACAGTCTCCTAGGAGCTCTGATATTCCTATGTTCTTACAAGTGCCTGAACTGAGGCATGAAGATTACTTTGAAGTATTAAGAAAAAAATGGTTTCTATTAATTAATTACTCCTAAGGAATGAAACCTTTCTCAAGAGCTCTAGTAAGAACAACAAACTTGTCTGTCATGGTTTTCAAAGGTAATTTCTGAGGACTCGTTAATTATGCCACATGTCATGAACACAGAGAAAAATCATCAGTCAATCATATCTCCATGGAATTTCTCAAAGTATTTTCCTTTACAACCATTTTTTTTTTTTACTTCCAAAACACATTTGGGCAAATGGTCACATGATCACTGCATCTTTACCTAAAAACATTGATGTCCCTGCTGTATATATAATCCATGTGAAAATGCATGACAAATGAAAGAAATTACGGATCTAATGGGGTATGGAGATAAGGTTCAGCGGTTAAGGCCACATTTTAATCCATTACAGGGAGCCAGAGCTTGTTTTCCAGCACCCATGGTAGGCTGCTCACAGTGGACTTGTATCTCTAGCTTCATGACTCTACTGCCTTTTCTGGCCTCATAGGCTTCTTCACTAACATGCAAACACACACACACACACACACACTGCCATAAAAGTAAAATGTTTAATAGTTACTTTGGAGGTGCCAAACTAAAGCACTACTGGGATTTATAGCAACTGTAGCAATCCTAAAGCAGTAAATCTCAACGTGAAGGATTTGCAGGAAGTCAGCACAGCACCTCCACGAGACATCTCAGGACCTCTGGAATCTGTGTTTGTCTGTCCCTGGAACGTTCCAGCACAGAAGCGAGATTCTCTGACCCAACAGAGATGCGCTTCATTGCCTCCAGTTCACACCAAGTCCGTGTTGAGTCTTTTGAGAATAACTTGTAAAGATCTTTCTGCTTTTGTTTTACATCCAATAGACAGAATGATTGGCATAGTGTGTGTGTGTGTGTGTGTGTGTGTGTGTGTTCATCCATTTGTTTCAAATGCCATACGAGAAACTGTAGCCTTAAACCTTTTAGAGTCTGTAAAAAACTGTAGTTGAGAAAAGACTTCTGTGGTATGATACAAATCCCTGTTTTCTGCTTAGTGAACTTGCAGACAATGTTTATGCTCAGTCTTCTCAACCACAGAAGATACTGCTCTTTGGAGAATAACTTCTGTCTACTGTAGAATATGAATTGAGAATGTGTTTCAGCACATTGATCATGAAAACATTAATGATGATGATGTCCTAGTGTTGATGATGGTGATGATGGTGATGGTGATAGTGATAGTGATGATGATGATGGTGGTGGTGATGGTGATGGTGATGGTGATGGTGATGGTGATGGTGATGGTGATGGTGATGGTGATGGTGATGTTAAATACAATCACTCAGATAAGCCATTCATCTTTGGAGATTTAGTCAATGACTACAAATCAGTAGAAAATAAGCCTTATTCTACGATTCAGCAGAGTGCTCCTTACTTTGTATTGGGTTGTGTTGATATTTACATAGAGAAAACCAGGAAGTAGACTTGTATAAAATACTCAGCTGCGAAACAGGGTGCCAAGGACTCTAGTGATCAATCAAGAGCTATAGCCATCTGTACTGGGGAAATCAGTTGAGCGTTCTTGGTTGCTTCACGTATGAAGTTTGTAGAACTTGTACATGTATGTGTACATGTGCATGCTTGTGTGTGTGTGTGTGTGTGTGTGTGTGTGTGTGTGTCTGTTAAATGTACTTTTATTTGAGAGTGGAAGACTATTTAATATCAGAAGAGGTGGGGCTGCTGGCAGCAGGGCCTGCTCATGCATTGAGGAAGCTCAATACTCTCTCTACTTCTCTCCTTCAGCATTCAGTCCTATTACGACCATTCACACTGCACAGAACAATATCTTTAAAAGCATATTTTTGTAAGCAGTACTTACCTTGTTTTTAAGAAATATAGTTTTTTTCCTACAAAATGTTATCTATTATTTATTGTCACCTATATTTTCATGACACTTTTCTAAACCATCTCCTCTAGCTCTATTGAAATTATGCAGAGAAATACAAGCTAAACATAATTAAATTGCGTTTTCTAGAAGTAAACAAATAAAGAGTATCTGACTTCCACTTCTTCTTTCCATTTATTTTACATTTGTTTTCTAAGAATATTCTGTAAAAATCATGCTGCCACTATGGCTATTTAAGCAAATTGCTTTCTTGACAATTGATGCTATCTTTGTGTAGTAGAGGATTAGAGGAAACGGCACAGATGTAGGAAAAACCTCGGCGTTTTCATCAGAACCTAACCCAAAGGAGCATCAGGGCCTGTGTCTTCATTATATTTATGAACTTTATTGAATATGCATGCTTAGGTGTGTGGGAACTCCTGCCACAATTCAGGAGAGGAGGTTAAAGGGCAACTTGCTGGAGTCAGGACTCTCCTCCCATCAAGTGTGCTCTGTGGCTGAAAGTCAGGTCATCAGGCTTGGTAGTCTTGGAGTCTACCCTGTGGTCCACCTCACAGGCCCTGTTTTCCATTTTAAATGTCCTGTAAGTCCAGTATAGCCATTCAGTAAGAGGTCATTCAGTCTTCTGTGTTGAAAAGAATCCATACTGAGTGGGATTGCAATTTCTACCAATTTTTTCTCAATTCAGCTGCTGCAGTACAAGCAAACTCCTCAGACGCATCCCCGCAACATAAACAGCAGAGAGGAAGGGGCAGACAAAAGCTCTAGTTTAATGCAGGACCTGAAGCCAGGAATGTATGGGATACCATTGGCTGATGGCATAGTGGGGCATGAGGAAAGGGATGTTTCCCTCACCACCCCAAGAGTGTCTCTCCTCCTTAGAACTCTATTCAAAAGTTAAAGGTAAATTCTGGACCTATCTATTTTGTGCTAACATAATGGGCATATTTTTGCACAATTAAGTCCTCTAAAATACATTACAGAGAAAAGAGTGTGCATTTTCCCCAACAGCAACATCTCCCATAAGAACATGCCTCTACTTAAGAACCTGATTGCAGAAGAGCACATTGAAACTTCTTGCCAAATTACTAATTGGTGTCCCTTTTTTCCTCTAGGCAAGTAATAGTTTTCCTTTTATGATAAATGTATCAAATTATCACAGAATTATTACATGAGATTTTATTTACTTTAGGTATCAGGGATTTTAATTAAAAATTAATTCATATATTACGTTCCCTTGATTATGCTAGATATATATTACCACAGCTGAGAGACCTGTAGTTATTATGAAAAAGATGAAGATGGAAATTGCCATGTTGCCCCCACGCTATCAATTATCTCATCCTCAGACCAGTTTTCTAATCAATATTCTATTCATCACTATCATTAAGGAGTAGCAGCATGCATTATCTGGAACTTAAATTTATGTTGGAATGTATTAAAAATAGATGCACGTATATGGCAAGGAGACATAACAGCAAGCTGATTACTCACAATTCAAACTTGTCAGTGAGACAGACACACATACTTAGTGGATTATACTGCTTTGGAAGTTTCCTACAAGATTAAGTTTTGATACATAGCTATTTTTAGTTTTTCACATTTATCTATAGTTTCAAGAGCGCTTTGGTCCCTTTCATGATGTGAGTCTGTCTGGGCCTCTGAGAACTTCTCACACTGAGGCACGTGTCCTCGGCATTGGGAGATGGTAGACTCTTCCATATTCAGTGTCTTGAGATCAAATGTCCAGCTCCTCCCTTTTTCATTTAAACATATTTTGTCAGTTTTCCTTTCTCAACCCCATTGTGAAGTATCCTTGGCATAGTTAGAATTTATAGGTTGTCAGGACTTGTCCAGGACAATGGCTCAACATTCCTGGGCAGTTTCTATTACTACAGCTGAAGATCACCTTTCAGAATTGATCTGCCAATCAACAGAAACGAATAGCATCATGGGAATGGATGGGACCATCAGCCCTGGACTACAGATTAGTCTCCTCATGCTGGGCTTAACAAGGCTTATAGTTATCACTGCACTCTATAAACTTGCGCGAATATTTATTTTGAACACTGAATGGCAACACAGGAATGCAAATAGGTTTAGGTGAATCAGTTTCATGATCAGTGTAATAAGGCTACAAAAATATGGTAGGATTCTTTCCTGGTCATTCTCTGTGGAAGTCTTCATGGGAGACTTTGAGTTTAGGATAGAGAAGCCTTCTATACATGAGACATATTAGTATTGTCTCCTAAAGTTATTAAAGTCAGTGTGTTTAAAACCTTAGATTAAAAGATATACAAGAACAATTATGTTCATTAAGAGAAAACAAATTAGTACCTACTGGGATTTCATAGGAAAAGAAAAACATTTTTTTTCCAGGAATAGACAAAGCATTCAATAATAACAGACTATGCATTAATTTTAAATTTTATCCTTAAAATTTAAATGTAATTCTATTCAGTATACTAAGAGGCATATGATAATGTAAGCTTGTATAATTTAGTTCATGTAATTCAGTAGTGTATTTATCACCTACTGTGCTTGAGATGGGTTCTTATTCATTATTGTTATTGTTTTGTTTTCTTCATAATATTTATGGGTCTGTGTTTTGCAAAGGAAGAAGAAGAAAGAAAAATATTTGTAGTTTTAACAATCAAGCAGTTGTTTATTTTTTTAAAGGGTGCTTGTATCAGAGATAATTGCAATTTGTTATTTTTGATAAATTAATTTGTTCATTATTTTGCAGTGCTACCATGAACAATTTGCTTCTTTTTGAATAGGCAATGTCTACCTTGAAATTATGCAGATGAGATATTAAGTAAAATTGAGGTAAAATTTTGTTTTGATTTGTAGTGAAAATATTATTATTATTATTATTATTATTATTATTATTATTATTATTATTATTACATATTAATTATTATTATTTTCTTTGTTGGATTCAGGGTTTCTCTGTATAGCTTTGGCTATCCAAAAGCTCACCCTGCAGAGAAGGCTGGCCTCGAACTCTGCCTACCTTTGCCTCCTGACTACTGTGATTGAAGGTGCATGCTACCATAAAAAGTGAAAATAATATTACCAAATTCAAAGCTCTGATTTTTATGTGGTTTATGGAAGCAGTGAAATTCTACGTATTTAAAAGTATGAAAAAATTTTAAACGTACTCAGCTAGACAATGGGAGACCAAATTAGTCTGTCATCATGCTGCCCTGGTTATCCCTTCCTGACACATTTGTAGCTTTGAAGGATATGCTGGCTTCATTGTAAAACAATAACTCCGTAATTGCTTCCACTTGTGAGATCCTGTGAGCAGGCTTTAACTGTCAACACACATAGTGCAAATTCAAAGCAATTTTAATGACTCCAAATTTGAATTCTGAAGAGATCTTACAGCCATTCATGTCTAGTGTCGCCTACATCCTAGAGTTTAACAATGATCAAATTTTAATGTTAGCTAAAAGTTATTGATGAGTCATGTGGATGCATTAATCTGGCTGAATGAACCAAATATGAAGGCATGTGACATTTGCTTTACCTGTTCAAATTAACCAACCATAAACAAACAAACAACGCCCCCCCTCCTGTCCTTAAGGATACAGACATGTCTCCTTAGCAACGCTTTCCATTTTTTCTCATTGTACAAACTACATATTGTTCATGAGAGATGACTGACATTGTAGGCTGCTGCCCACCATACTTACCCTTGGTTCCACTGACGTGTGGATGCTTTATGCAGACATTCCCTTGACATCAGATCCCTCGCATTTATTAAGACTCTGCAGTGCATTAGCCTTTCAGCCTTTCAATTGACTCTTAAGATAACTAAGACCCTATCAGAAGCTCGTTGGTTTTTATGCATTTATGCGTCTGTGAAAGCATGCTGCATGTATGTGTGGTATGGGAGTCTGTCTGTGCAGTGAGACGTCCAGTGAATATTTCATGTTTTTCTTTCCCAATGTCCTTCTGCCAGCTATGCTTCTATCTGCAATCACAGCGCTTACAAGCATACATACCTTCTCCTGATTTTTCACTTGGGTGCTGGGGATTCAAACTCAGGTCTTCAGCAAGTGCTTTTCCTCTCCCATCCATCTTAAACTAGGAAGCCTATTGCCCTTCTGCAAGCCTAGCATCTTCTTGATTTTTTTCCCTATGGTCTTGATCTGTTTAGAAATCTAATGTATAGTCCACAGCAAGTGATGAAACCTGGCCGGTTTAGGGCCATTCTAACGATTTTGGTGGACAAGAATTTCACATCAAGGTATCATTTAAAATGAGGCCTTCCTACCTGGTACAAAGTAGTAGCATTTTTTTCTGAGACTCTTATGAACAGTAATTTGTTTTTCTTTAGTGGGAAATTTGCAATCACTAATACCTTGACATGAAAAAATACATGATAGCTAGATCATTTGTATGCTGAGATATAATTAAAATAGAAGTAATTAAAATAAAACTATTGGTTGACAATGGTTTCAATGGAAATTATGACATACTATTTATGACCAGACCATTATTTCAGAGAAAAGGTATTTTCAATGATAATGAATTTTACGCCAGAAGTATATACAATAATACTAAATACTAAAGCCCAGAAATTTGCAAGTAACATCACTGATACGATGTACTACATACAGTTTATGCAACAACAGGAAATGCTGGAGCCGCCCTTGCCAGCACTGCAGAAACCAGCCACCAAGCATGCCACGAGCAGACCAAAGAATCCCCAAATGTTTTCTAAAATATTTTCAAAATGAAAGAGCATCTCATTAATAATCTTTTTGTCATTTATTTATTTATACTGTATTAATTTTATGTGATACGTGTGTGAGAAACTATGTTAGACCTTCTACATTAATCAAATATTAAAATGTTTTCCATTTTTGCACTTCTTATGATTCAGATATATGAGGATTTAAGATTACGCATGTAATTCGGGCTGTGTGTATTTATACAATACTGCTACAGAAAAAGAATTCAAGAAACCCATCTGAGACTATGAGAAATGATACCAGAGAGAGCAATTCTTAAAATATATTTATTAAATGTTTCAGAAACACCGCTTATGCCCTTAATAAGTTATCGTTTTATGGAAAATATGTATACTAAAAGACAGTCTGCTGCTTACTAAAGCTGTAATAGCTGGTTTGATTGCTTCAACACTGGGGAACCTAATGACTAAACTCAGTGACTGCCGGCAACACGATGCAGCAATCTTTTTAATCATGTCTCAATTAGCTTTGGAAGTTTCTCATTTCAGGGCTCCCAGGGGTCTCATTGCTTGTCTTTTTCACTTGAGATAAACAAAATCATCTGTCTCATATTCATCTCCAATATTTGTTTTTTTTTTTTTGTTTTTTTTTTTGGTTTTGTTGTGGTTTTAATAAGCTGCAGTTGTTGACTGAGAGTCAGCTGCAAACATTCTGCTGCAGAATGAGTCATCCTCACACAGCAGAACGGAAATTCCTTGAGTGCTGGGAGAATGGGCTAGCCTCTGCCTCATCTAAACATACATGGATACCAATGAGAGAGACTGTGGGATGAGGGAGATGCAGTCATTGACTCTTCCCTCCCTCTGAGTATGAATCTTGCTATGCAATCTGTGTTTGCAAAAGGGACAACTGGAAACATTCACAATGGATGGAGTTACAACTTTTGCACTTTCCTGTTTCATTTATCAACAGTTTATCATCTATCAGGCGAAGGTGCTGGGGATGGAGAGAAGAAGATAGCAGCATCGTCACTTACTTAGAGATCACACTCCAAGCTAATGTCATGATAACATATATGTAGAAACTTGTGGGTTTTTTTTTTTTTTTTTGATATTTTGGCTTCTAGAAGCAATCTTTCAGTTTGAGAAAAAGAGGTAAACCTGCCGTAAACATTGAAATGCCCAAAATATGTCTATTTTGTTTCTTTATACTATCTTTATATGGATATTTGATTTGTAGTTTATGATATATATATTCTTATCTATGATAAATATTCTTATCTATCTATAGTTGATACCTATGGCATATACCTATGGCTATAGCATATACACATGACAAAACAATACCTTGGCCTTTATTTTCCTTAGCATAAGAAACCATATTGATTCAATTATCATTCCTTAGAACACGGATGACATAGAATAAAGCACATAGGGTGCTGGTTTGTGAATTAGACAGAACAAAAGTGCTCCTTTGTCTACAGTTATCAATGTCCTTGACAGCCAGTCCCACTTGCTAGGGTGAAATAACTCAGCTCAGTTTCTTAAGTTCTCTTCTGGGCATCAGCACGGTTGAGCAGCAATTCACAACAGCTCAGAAACCCAGAAGAGTTTCACAACGATGGGTGTCTGCAGGATTCTCACTCTGCAGGAAAGTTTAGCTTCAGACACAGCTGTGAAAATGGATTCCCTTTCTCCATGGCTCTAGCACTGTAGCTGCCTTTGGGAGAAAAGGGTATCCACATTCTCCTTAGGAGTATGGAGAGTGCACACCACTCTAGGCTTCAGCAGATATTTTCTTACCCTTTTTTTCATACTCCCTCATGGCAAAGCACATGGAGCACAGAACCACAGCAGAATCCAAACTGCATATTTAGCTTTCATTGTTTCCTGACCTTTCAGGAGGTAATGCTGTCAACATGAGCTCTAAGACTTTTACCACGGGTCACCCATTCCATCGATGGGTGAGGTTCTGCTTTATTACTCTAAGGGCCACCTGCATCTAGCAAGTCACTCCCAGGTCATCAACTTTTTGCCTTGAAAAAGGCCACAGCTAGACTTTAAAGTTCTCAGGAGAGCGTTTGAAGGCTGCCAGAATAAGAAATGGCTTGCCTCTTCTTTCAGACTTTCCTTTATCCTTTCTCAGGTCAACTATTCGACCTGAACATTCTTGCATAATATGATTAGCCCTGAAATAAATGGAAACCTTGGAGCCTCACAGTTCAACAAGAGGAGCCATCAGATGGCTTGTTAAGATCTCTTGCAATCTTGGTAATTAGTTCCAACAAAGGACAGAGAGTGAGGAGTAAGCTCTGCAAAGTACCTAGAGGTATCTCTTCTGGGCCAGCAGGGGGCTGGAATAAACTCACATTGAGTCTAATCCACAATAAATTGGTACCACATATATTTGCACAAGTTTGAATTTTACTTTGAAAATTGCAATCAAGGGAGAATTCGTGATTTCTAAAAGTCAGATTTTTACCTTTTCATCTCAGTTTGTACATATAGCAATTCCTAACACGTCTTTCTGGTTCACAGACACCCAAAGTGCTGGCACCTGCACACATATGGTACAGGGAAAGAAGACTTTTATCAGTCCAAAACTATGGGGAAGAGCACAACTACAGGCATGATACTGATGTGGTCCAGGACTTGGTTTTCCAGCCAGATGTGAAATTGAGAGATGGCTTAGAGGGTAAAGGAGCTTGCCACCAAACCTGAACACCCATGTCAAATATCCAGAAATCAAAGGCTGGAAGGAGATTTGCTTTCTGACTTTCACACATAGTGTAGTACCACCATCCCACACAAAGTAGATAGACATTAACAATTTAACGAGGATTGGTGCTTTGGCCAATGGACTTTGCAGAAGCAT
Organism: Rhabdomys pumilio; assembly: GCA_030674055.1. Taxonomy (NCBI): domain Eukaryota; kingdom Metazoa; phylum Chordata; class Mammalia; order Rodentia; family Muridae; genus Rhabdomys; species Rhabdomys pumilio. The sequence goes on along the minus strand of JANHMN010000001.1, from coordinate 254,826,201 downwards.
GAGTGATAAATTCTATTATATATATATTATTGGTGGCTGGTTTGATATTGGTGTCACTGGCTTTGCACTGCAGCTCGAAGACTGAGCAGATATGAGAGCTGATAAGAAATACAAGTGTGAAGTATTTTCTGTGAGCCCTTTAAGAAGAAAATTTTGTTATGAAGCATGAACAATCGTGAAGAGCAAGAGTGGATGCAAGAAGGGCACTCAGAGAGCTTGTTAGAGGTCAGACAAGGGATGTTGTGGGCGAGATTGGTTCAAGTGGGGAGTGATGGGCTGTGACAAGAGCCTAAGAGGGTGTTAGTAACAATGAAGACGTAGAAGGGACAAAAAGCAATATTCCATAGCTAGTGGTTATATGTCTTCTACAATTTCTGAATAGAGTCCATATTAGAACGATTTCAGTTCTCTACAGTAAGAGCAGTACATTTTAGTAGAAAATCTTATTACTATCATTTCCAAAGTCATACTCCTTTGATTATAGTTATCAGACTTAGGTGCTCCACAAAGTGACCCAGATAGCTCAGGAGAGAGGCTTGCCTATTTCTGCAGTGCTCCATGCCAGTAAATATTTCATCTCTCAAACTTCTGTTGTTCTTTTGTTTTATTTGGTTGCTTTTTGTTTGTTCATTTGTTTTGATTTTTATATTTTGTTCTTGTTTTGAGAGAGAGAGAGAAAGAGAGAGATAGAGACAGAGAGAGACAGAGAGACAGAGGACAGGAAGTTGGGTGTATAGGACATGAGTGTGTAGGATCTGGAAGGATTGAGGAAGGGGAAGAATGTGATCAAAATCTAGCCTTTGAAATTTTTTAAGTAAAACAGTCTTCTCAATACTCAGTTAAGCACAAATCATTCAATGAAGCAGTATTATATGAACAAAATTTCAGTTCCAGTTTCATTTTATAAACAAGATTTTTTTCTACTTAACAGAAAATATAATTTCTGGAATCTGTCTATTTGGGGAACTTTGTACTAAGTAATTGAGTAAGCAGATAAAGTAAACTTTTTATTGTTGTTGTTTTGGAGTTTAGTTCAAAAAAGGTTAAAATCTAGAGCTGTGTTTGGGCTAATTGTATCAGAGGAAGGTGACCCCTGATGACTGGGAAGACCAAGGCCATTACACAGAACTAACTCAGGCAACAGGTGACTTTGTTGTGACAGAAGAATGTGGGCAAGGTGCAAGCATGCCAGTGGCCAATCCCAAAGAGGTGAGAGGCAAGAGGACGGATGCCAGAGTATTCCGAAGACACTGAAGCAGGGTTAGGACACAGAAATTAGGAGCTGGAGGGAAACAGGGAGGAGGGCAGAAGCAGGAGGAACAATTCCGATTTTAAGATTTTTGTGCAAGTGAACTTTGAATGATCATGACATTCTTGTGACATATCCCAGGGAGAGAAGAATAACACTTTACATTGGGTTTTATGAACTACCTTTTAAGATGGGGACAAGTGTGGCATGTTTTAAAATTATTTCGGTGAACTTTTTCCCATCTGTTTTGTATTAGGGAGGTTACAGGGCAGGGAGTGTCAAACAAGGTGGAAACTCGAAGCCAATTTTATGGGTGTGAATTGAAACCGACAAACAGCTATTGCAAACCCTGAGAGGAAAGGAATGGGCATGCCCCCAAAGACTAGACAGGTCGGCACAGACATAAATATATCACATGTAAGTATATCATATGGCCCATGAAAGAGTCAGTGGACACAGAGTGCCACCAAGCAGGAAAAGGCACATTGTCCACTACTGTTTCCCATTAATAGAATACACAGACATAAGAAGGTCTTGTTTAGCATCAGGGTGTACTTGTCACCCCCGTGAAGTAAGCCTTGGCTCTAATATATATAAATACGAATACAGTTGCTTTCTTCAAACCATTAAGTCTTCTGGGAAAGTAAAGCAAAGAAATTATAACTAATACAGGCTCTTTTAAACTTGGCTGTCTTCCATTGGACAAAAAGTTTACTGATTGGTTTGAGTATCTAAAGCGCTGAAATAAAATGAATACAATTTTCTCTACTAATCATATTTAGGAGGGCATCTACTAAACCATGGTTTTATGAAGTTCTAATCTTAGAAGCAAATCAATTAGACATGTCATAGAACTGTTATAACCGTGAGGCAGACTCTACATAAAGGGCAAGGTTTTCAAGCCTTCTGAAGTCCTCTGTGGAGAGGGCGGGGCTATTTCCATTTCTAGGAAGTGAATGCTTTGCATTTTCTTTTATTTTCAGATAAGAAAGGGATTGAGAAGCAATGTTTCCTTTTTCTACATTTTTTTTTTACTTTTGTTTCTTTGGGATTTCTATTTATTGTGTTTTGTTCATTATATGTTAGTTTAGTGCCTGACTAGCTCCACTCTGCAGTACTAGGTGCTCGTATTAATAGCATTAAGCACAGGCATGACTGGACAAACGCGCTTGTATTTGCTTCAAGATTTTTCTTTTCAAATTCTGCTTATACAAAAATGGAGACATACTTCCCAGTAGTTGTCCATCTTCACAATCTACCAAGAGCATCACATGAAGATAAGCCATCACGTGTCATTTTTCACTACACAGCTGATCCCATTTTACCTGTTAGTGCCCCAACATTACTTTTTAAAATGTGAGGTTTCATAGAGATGTGACTAACTTTGGCACCCTCAATTGCTGAGTGCAACAAAGGCAAACTTTTTGGCGAATGAGATAAAATCATTCTCACTTACAAAAACGTAACATCTCTATGGGATGGATTCTCATCATTCTATGAAATCAAGATGAACTGCTCACCAGTGAGTGGTCGAACCTTTAAAGGGATACACCAAAGGCATACAATTTTGTGTAAATAAATCCTGGTGAGTAGTCTAAAAGAACAACAAAATACAAGAGCAGAGAAATATAGCAGAGTGTTAGGGAAAAGATGTGTTCAATCTTTATTTCCCAGATTATCTTTAAACCAGCCCATTAATCATTGTAAAACTATATCCTAAATTGAAGTCAGGTTTCTGTTAAGAAATTGATGTCTTTGAAATCATAGCAGGGATATACTTTCCCAACTGTACTGGGAATATTATTTACAGCCTCCTCTCTAAAGCTAAGGTACGAAAGGAAGAGCTCACTGATTTTTGTTCAGAGAACAAAACTCAACAATAACAGGATGATTAACCAGTCTAACCATGATATGTTGATTTCATCTAAAGAAATATATAAACATGTATATTCGCTTCATTTGGACAATAAGTTAAAGAGAACATTAGCGAACACTTTCCTTTCAAAGCTCTATGTCTTCATAATGAAAGTGTATCATTCCGTTAGCCACTCAGATTTAGTATAGGCAGCTAATATTTCAACATGGAACAATTCAGTAGAGAAATCTGTGTTCAAGATGGCCAGAAACACTGGTAAAGCTTCTAACATCATTACTTATTTGCATAGGAAAGTAGTTACTAAGCAAATCAAACATCCTCAACATAAAATAATGTTTTAAAACTTTAAAAAAATTTTGTCATAAAAATAAAGACAGCAATTTTTGCCTGCAGGATTTATACATGAATGTGTATCATGGATACTGCCAGGGAGCTCCTTTTCTATCTTAGGGAAGATGATCTGACTCTTTAGCAATGACAGACTTCTATTATATATGATACTGGATAGCCAAGGTTTTCATAGTTAACTGCATTTTCTTTTTCTCTTGCTGCTTCTGTGTTTCTAATGCACTGGCTCTCCATTCTATGGGTCATGGGCTTTGTCTTAGCAGCATTAGAAGCAGAGGGGACCCAGTTGTGGAGACTTGTGAGAGTAATGAAGATGTGCCTTAGTCATCGTGGCAACATAGCTAATAACACCAACATGGTGACTGATGGCAGCATTCAGGTGCCACAGTCTCTATTAGTTATTAATTCTGTGGTTGAGCCACCTGGCTCTGAGTTTCTTGCCAGCCTAAAGCTTAATCTAGGAAAGATGTGCTTCTGAGCATATACCCATGTCAAGCAAGATTCAGGGTCTCACAGATCACCCATTGGGCTTCGTTGTTGCTTGGGAGTTTCCCTGAATTCAATAACTTTCTTTTTGCCAATTGGTCAAAGAGAACATGGCTAATGCCATAGAAGCTGCAAGCTTTGTAAATTGACTTGAAACCATACAGTGTCATGTTTTTCAGTATCTCCTTCTTATCAGTTAGTCCTTAGGTCAGGCAATCCTTAAAGTGAGATTTCAGAAGGGTGAGGACACTGGAGTACATAGGCAGTTAGCAATCCATCAGAAACCCTCCTGTTAGGAAAGATTGAGCTGAAAATAAAAGATATGGGTTAATGGGTTTTGGTGCTCCGAAGAAGATATTTCTCCCACTCTCAGCATTCCTTAACTGCCTGCAGTTCTTTGTTTAGGGTTAAGACCTCCAGCGACCTTCCCCCTTCCACATTAGCACATCCCACTGTGTTACCCTATCTGTAAGAACAGTGAAAGAAAAGAGACCATAAATTTGAAAGAGGAGGTGTACCTGGGAAGGTTTTGAGAGATTAAAGGAAAAGGGGATATAATGCCATTATATTATAGTCTTATAAATTAAAATTATTTAGAAAGTAGCTATTGAAATACTGACCTCCCATGGCTGTGGATATGAAGTTGTCTACAAATATTTGTGTGTGTGTGTGTGTGTGTGTGTGTGTGTGTGTGTGTGTGTGTAGGCAGTTGAAATTAAGTCATGGCAAGGGGTTTATTGCCTAATCCAACATGAGCACTATTCTGTTTTTTTTTTTTTTTTTTTTTTTTTTTTTTTTTTTTTTTTTTTTTTTTAAGGCAAGATAGCTGAAGAAGGGTAACCAGGTGAAGGGAGGGGTAAAGATTGGAATGATGTATCTTCCAAACTAGGACCACTAGTAATGCATCTTCCAAGTCTGGCTCACCAGAAGGGAGATCCCACAGGAGGGAACACAGCCAACCTTGGGTTCCTCCATCAGCCCGGTTCTGAGGAGAGTGACAGGACACATCTCTGCTTTCTTAGCAAAACGTACCCACCCGCCAACGTGCAAACAGACCTGATTTTCATTGGTATTTCAAATAAAATTCCCTAAACAGGATCCGAGGGAAGTCTTAAAAAATGGATAATGCAGTCAAAATTTAAAGATGATGTAAACTCTAGTTAAAACTTAGGATTGAGAAGTACGTGCATTGGGTTATGTTTTTCTATGGAAAAATCAACTTAAATGAGTAAGTCATTGAAATGATTATAAATCTTATATGGTTAAGAACTAAGTGTTAAGTGAACACTACTATTCAGAGAGAAACATATACAGTTATGGTACAATTAAGTTCCTAAAAGCTGGTTATACACTGATTATTCAAAGACGAGGAGATGCCATAACCGCCAAAATAGCAAAAACTAGAAGCTACTGTTAATAATAGTTTTGCTGCTTAGAGAATAAACAGGTGTGCCCTCTCTCAACAGAGCTGCCTCCCTAACCGCGTGGGCAGAGCTTCAGCCTCATACTTCCAGCTGTGCTAAGCCCATCTGCTCAGCCATTCTCATTTTAATTAGTGCTAGAGACTCGCTTTATTTCATTAATCTGCAAATTCTTTGCATTTTACTCCTTTTATGGATCTAGAGGAAACAGGTATAAACTAACTCCAAATTTTAAGGATTGGCTCCTTCTCAGTTTACTTTAATCAACAACTCTAAAAGTCAACAGGATTGTGGCTTCTAATAATAATAGCGGTTTTTCATAAACGACTCTAAGGCCTCATCAGGTTATAAAAGCAATTCCTGAAAGTATTCAGCATATGCTGAACAGATGATGAGATTTTATACAGACATTCATTCCATATGACTTTTCCTCCCTCTTTAAAAAAAAAATTCAATGGTGAAGATTGCCCACTGTGAGGCCATTTCCATAATATTGTAATTAGATCCATGGGCCTTCAGACATTCTTTATTTCTACTCTTAGGCACATACTTAGTTTCAAAATTATTTACATATAAATAAGATTTTTTTTAAAAGAAGAATCTGTTTTGATAAATCAAGTAGGTGTACTTTCAGCTTGAAGTTAACCTAGATTTTATGCGCAAATGGCTCGCACGCCTAAGGAAATCTCAGTAACCTTGGCTTATGCTGTGTTTGACCTTTGCACACTCTCTTCCTAACCCGTACTGGCAACCTGGAAATTCCATCCCTGAGAAGCTGTACTCATACCCCACTTAAAACAGGGTAGTTGTTACCCTTTGATGTTCATTTCTATTCAAACACTTCAGGAGAGACACTGTCCGAGCCTAGACAGAGTTGCAGACTTGTAAGAGAGTCCTCCAGGTACAAGTTCATGCCTTAACATGAGTGGGCATGCATATGATCAAAATCAGACACACAGGCATCATGCACATCCTCAGCTGACCATAAGCTGTGGAACCCAAACCTGTCAGTCAAAATAGAGAAGTCCTGCCCCACAGTAGCAGTTGCTGCTTCTCTTGAACATCACAAACAAGACACCAAGAATACTCTCTGAGGCTGCACCTCTGATCTGTACTGCCACTCTGCTTTCGAATAGAGTTTCTTTGGCACTCTAGACCCGTTTGCAGCATTTGTTTTAATTCTGTGAATAAGAAGAGCCTAAGGACCTAGAAATAAAAATGTAGATGTCAGCCTTGACCCCTAATAACTACCAGTAACACACAGGCCTACTAGATGACTTCTGTCTTTATTACAATAGAATTCTTTTTCTGAACTTATTTGTGTCCACAAAATACATATGTATGTTTGAGAAGCATAAATGAAGAACAGTACTTCTCACACTTAAATGGACGTAAATATGAATGCAGGGAGTGAGGTGGTACCAAGGTCTGGATTTCTCATATTCTCCCAGACGCTGGCAATGTTGCGAGCCTGAGATACTATGTTTAGATGTAAAGCTATAGGATAACAGGTCATGCATACATCTCAGAAATATTTGTAGCTTCATGGCATTGCACCTAATAGAATTAATCAGTCATTCATTTTAAAAATGGCAATTAACGTCTGTGAATATAAAAACACAATTCCTTCTTAAACCAATTGCAGAAGGCCTCCACGTTCCTAAGAGTCATATGAAACTGTGACTAACTGAACATAAAAATATATCATGAACTGATGAAATTTATGCATGGGTATTTAGACTCTCATTCCTTAGCAAAGTCCTATATTATTGAATAAGAGGCATCCTTAACTGCTGTTTAAGTATACTTGTGCTTATCAATATTTTTGTTGGTGTTGCTGACATTGTTATTTGCACTTCCGTTCTTTATTCTTTATTGGTTATGTCAGTGAGCGAACTATTTTATTAACACATTTTGAGATCTTTCTGGATTGTCATAGGAAGTTTATCTTACTCTTTCCTATTCATTTAATACTCACGTAAAATCATTTCCTTGTTTTATTCCCCAGTTTCTAGAGCTAAATTCGTAGTTATACTTTAATATCTAGTTCTTTTTTTTAAAAAAATATATCAATTCTGAATCCTTTATCTTGCATAAATTGTATTCTTATAGTTTCTACAATAAATTTGTTTCTATTTCTGCTTTAAATTCTCTTTAGTCAAAAAGTCACCTTTGCATTGAAGTGTTAGGAGATAATTAAAAGGCAGATGGACATACAAGTACAAGTGGTATTTATTACCTATTCTTTTAAAGTGAATACACAATTTTACTACATTATGGTCAAAGAATGAATCTGATGTTTCTTTAGATAGAAAGGTAAATCTTAAAATTCTATTTATGATGAGGTATACTGCCAATTTCTGCAGATGCAAAACATATCTGGAATCCACATTATGGCCAGTATTGTACCAACACTTTGAGATGCTTACATGGAAGTCACAATTTTCTCAGAAAATAAAAATTGCATCACCAGCATTAGAGTAATAAAGACAAACCAAAATAAAACATACTGCAAATTTTTGGTTAAAACTTACCCTCCCTGTAGAACCTCAAAAACTTGAAATTTACTGAGTTTTACGATCCCTTACTGAGCATATGCTCCTACATTATTCAGTGGGTTCATGTAGGAATTAGAGGTGATGCAGTGACCAACACTGGTTGTTCGAATCACTGTTACTTAATAGGGTAGGTATTAAAACCTGGAGCAAAATACCAACTTGTAAGAACAGCAGCATAACAAGGAAAGGGTTTTCAAGAACATCCTGAGTATAGATGAGAAAACCATGAGTAGAGAGATGCTAGCTGAGAAACACATGTATGCTTGGTCATTTTACACGGCAGCATGATTCTCATTCTTTCTAGGCACCCTGAGGTCTTCCAAGTTTTGAATAGTCCCAAAGACAGTGCACATAGACGCTGAATATCAGCCTTGTTTTATACTAGGTCTTGAAATAAGTTTTTTTTTTCTTGACTTTAGTGTCATCTCTGCCTAATAATACGTTTGAGCCTCCTTAAGGGTGATGTGTTTCAGTGTTCTAGGGAAGAGCCAAGGATGCGACCACCTGGAGGTAATTATAATAAAAATGTAGGGAAGACGCAGAACACAAATGAACAATTTATAAGCAGAAATGTTTATGTTGGTTTAGTAAATAATTTTCATTGGTACTGAGATACATACCATGCTTCTTTTACCTTAAGTGTGTGATCTTGCATGAGTACACGTGAACTACATGCATGTGAAAACTCACTGGGTTGAGAAAAGGCCATTGGATCCCCACACTGGAGTTTAGAGGCCTTAGTGAGCCACCATGTGGTTGCTGTAACTTAACTTTGGTCCTAGTTAAAAGCAGCTAAGTGCCCTTACCTAGGAAACCGGCTCCCCAGACCTCCCTTACAATGCTTCTCCTTACAGTTTACATACCTGGTTGCAACTGACCTGATTTCAACAAGCATGCTGATACATTTGAGGGAGATTGATTGCTTTGTTTCAAAGTTAGAGACTATATTTAAACAGCATTATCGCCAAGTCTTCAGAAAGTTTTGCAATATTAATTTAGTATTAATAAGTGTTCTGATGTTGATCAGATATTTCCTTCAGAAAACTTGAAATACAGAATTAGTTTACACAAATAAAAACAAAAGGGAACAAACAACAAGAACAACAAAGCTTTGGCTTGAACTTGTGCAGCTGCCTGTGGACAGCAAGATAAAGCAGTATGCTGTCCCTGCCAAGACATAGAACGATCTTCCCCCTTTTCCACACAGAAATATTGGTCTCCAGTCACATATTTTAAAATCACTACAAGTCGTGTCATATCTTAGAAAGTTTGGTTACTTACAGATTTGGCAGTCTATAAGTAAAAAATAAATTGATTTCTCAACTCTTTAAATTCTGTATTATGTTAATCATGTATCATTTAAATTCCCCCAATGCTGTTAGTCTTATAAATCATGACTATACGTACCTTATTTAATAGTAACTCTCTGTGGATACCACTAAAAATATTTTACATATACTTTCTATTCTCTGAGTATACTAAAATAACATGAAATTTTACTTAAAATATTGATGATATTAAAATAGACATTCATTTTTAAAAAAGCCCTCACCAAAAACCTTGCCTTGTCCAACTTTGATGTGATATATTTTGATTTTTTTATATACCTCTTGTTTTATATCTTTTATTTACTATATTTTATTTTGTTAAAATAAAATAAGATAAAAGATAAAATTTCCATTGAGTGTATTAAAATACATTCTTGTTTATATATGACATTTTAGTTACTTGAAGTGTTGATGAAGCCCGGTGGTGGTTGCGCACACCTTTAATCCCAGCACTTGGGAGACAGAGGCAGGCGGATTTCTGAGTTCGAGGCCAGCCTGGTCTACAGAGTTAGTTCAGGAAAGCCAGGGCTACACAGAGAAACCCTGTCTCGAAAAACCAGAAAAAAAAAGTATTGATGATATTCAATATAGGAATTCAAAAAGAGAAAGCCATCAACCAATACCCATTCTGTTTGAATTTTGAGCTTTTTAGAACATGCTACTTCTGAGCTGAGGTCTTTCAAATAAAAAACAAACTAGGAACATTTATATTACTTGGTAATTTATAAGCAAGAGAGAGCCAGCTATGTCAACCTTCATACTTGATGGATTCTGTTTATTCTACCTCTCTGAATGTGCTTTCTTTTATATTATTTCATCATCCTAGGCTCTTATTTTTAATATTTTTCTGTTAGCAACTTCAAAAATATGATAACACTTTCCAATGGAAACCTGATTTTTAACTAGCAAAGTATTCGTCTAGTTTAATATTTTCTCTGTTAATTATGTGAACATCACCACCACACAGGGCAGAAACGAACAGATACTTTGGCAACATTATTTACATCTGAATGAACCCCTAAGCAGAGTTTGAAAAACACCCAGTGCATTTGTTCCCATAGACGAAACACCTAAGTATCCAAATTTGTCTCTGAACTTCCTGTTTTCCTTCCAGAGCAAATTATACTCAGCTGCACAAACAAGGTAATTGACATCAAAATTTCAGCAGAAAGAAGTGTTTTCAGAATTAGGAAATTCTCTTGAGAGAAGAATGCTTAATAGCCATGGAAGACATGTACATTCAAGAGTCATGGAGTTAAAGGAACTTCAGTATAAAAATGTCATTTCAAAGAATAATGGGGCCTAATTCTACTTTAAAAGCAAGGAAATATGAAAGGTTATTACTAAGAGGGTGTTAACCAGATGTTCTCAATCTCTATATGGAAGTAATGTCTGGAGTTAGACAGAAGACAGATCAGCCGCACAGAGAAGGTTATTAAGCCTTGGGAAGGTTAAGATGTTAGGATGTGAACAGTATTTTAAAGAGTAATTAAATTTCACCTATCCAGAGACTGTAAATTGGACGAAGGGCAGGCTCCATCACTACAGTATCTCCATGTGTCTACATAGAACCTTTCTTGTTTGATGGAGTGCTTACTCGGCTAGCAAAAGCAATAAACTAAAAATAACAATGAAAATAATTTTCTTGGCCATAAAATAGCACCTCCTCTTCAATTCCCTACCTGCCCTGAGTGTACATTGAGAGACAATGGGCACAGTGCCCTTATATAGTGCTTATAAGGATGTAAAGTGGAATCAGAAAGCTCTGAATTTAAACTCTGTCATTCCTGTACCACTGTGGAGCTTGGGCGGTTGGATGGGTATGCATGAAACAGCTCTTTGAAGATCACCAGCCATTGTGTCTGCCATGAGCAGTGACCAAAGCCTGACAGGAAGAAATCACTATGACAAAGTTTATTACCTGTTTCCCTGTAGGACTCCATTCCATAAAGGAAAATCATTTTACACCAAAGCCTCAAGCTTTGTGGTCTGGAATATCAGAGCAATACCTTGAACTCATAATAAATAATTGTCATTGTTATATAAAGACCTTAGTTAAGCTGCATGCCATTGAATATCCGCCAATATGCTTATGACACCAGAATTTGTAAAAAGAAACTCATATACACATAGGGAATCTGACTCTCATAAAAAGGAATAATTTCATGTTAGTTAAGAACAACAAGAAAATCTTCAATAAGTATCTCAGGATAACAGCTAACCCTCGGGTGCTGATAAAAAGTCTAAAGCCATCTTTGCTACAATTCCCTAAAGGGCAACACAGGAAAATGTAATAAACTGAACACAATGTCATCAGAGACATTCCAGGGTTTTGCTGTCTTTCCTGAGGGACTGAGGAAAGCAAATGTGATTCTCATGCAGCAGATTATTGCCAGAAGAGCCGCTAAAATATCCCAAGCATGAAGATAGGCTGCTATATTGAAATGTGTTTTGGTGAAAGAATGAAGACAAAACAAAACACCCACAAAAAACCCACCACACTCGTGTGCTCGCTGAACATTGTGCCTTAAAACAGGATGTTCTGCACACACTAGACATGCCCACTAAATGCCATCTAGTTCATAAATCTCATAAATAACTGAAGACTTGTTCTTGAAAGAGTTTTATGGTGGTCTCTCTCACATATTCCAATAATTACAAAGCTTGCTGCTAAAACATGAAAGTTTTGTTTGATGTTAATTATTTAAGGTAACTTTTGGGTAATATTTCTGTCTGATGTTAAAATACAACAGCAAACGTTAAGATTAATAGGCTCTGGACTCTAGCGATATTACATACTGCTTCCCAAATCCCTGACTCCTCTTTTGTATTCTGTGACTTGTTTTCCTTTGATGACTAAATTACTGGCCCTAATCTCTTGTCTTGTAAGATCTGTGCCTAAGGAAGTTTGCGAAAGTCAGGTGCGAAAAATACGCTTCAATAATCCTACTTTAGCGGAAGACTCTTTACACTGATCAAGGATAAGCAGACTAACAGCACGGCAAGCAGGGTGAACTGAATAACTTCAGTACTCTTGTGCATTACAGGATGATGAGTGGAATTCGTAAGGGCCAGACACGTAAGAAGGATACTTACAGCAAGATAGTAGATTTACTTCCTTCCCCAGTGAAAGCATTTGCAAACCCTCGGTCTGCAATACCTGCAGAGATCATTCCCCCATGGTTCTCTGGTTCATCTACTTCAGTTCTCAAGAGGCTGAAACACTGTTTGGAACTCTTTACTAAAAGTCACTTTCTGATGTGTTCCTCAGCAAGAAGAGCCATGCGTAGTTTTTTTATAACTATTTGAAATCTGAATATAACAAGTGGGAAACATGTTCTTCATTGCCTGTGAATTATATAAGAGATGGACGGGCTTGGTACACGTCAGAATGCTGGCAAACCATTTCTCTACAAGCCTATTTCCTACATAACAATTGCAGATGACTGTAAAACTCTGTATGTTTAATTAAAATATGGCTTAGCTGGAAATACTGAGTTCAGGTAGCACTGATGAACCAAACAAGGGGAGAATCTATTGTGATGTCTACGTAATTCTGTTTGGTAACAAATTTAAAGACCCAACACAATAATAAAGTTACTCAATTCAAATAATTGTTAATCATGAAAAATGGTATGTAGGACTTGATTAGATGCTATTCTACAATAGCAGGAGAGGCTCTATGATTGAAAATGGTTGGTGTAAACTCATGTTAGTTAAGTCTGACAAATTCAAGAACAAAGGGGATAATAGCATGCTAACCACTTTTATGTAAAAAGTTTGTTTTAAACATCTGAAATAGAAAAGTATTTTAGCAAATGCTTTTCCAATACAATATATATATAGTGCCTAATTTAAATTTTATTTCTTTAAGATAAACAAGAGCTTTAAAAATTTGAGAAAAGAATGTGCAAAAATCTTTGTTTTATACCTAAACATTATTAATAAATTTCACAGTTAAAAATACAAATTTATTTTAGATATTTTTGGTGTTCTCTAATGCGACTTTATAGTGTCTTTCTATAGCATTTTACTAAGGTCAACAAAACTAGTTACATTTTTGCCATATTCATATTTAATTGAGGTTAAAACTTGTAATTTGTTATTTTTGCAAAAAGATTATAAGTAGCATAAAGTAATTTCATAATAGAATAATTTATTCTTACTATGTACACAAAGAACTGTTGGGACACATGGACATTCAGATAAATGCCACGGTCCATGTTTAATACAATTTCGCCAGGGAATTCCAACAGCTAAGTACATGTAGACAGAGCATGCTGTAATGGCGATTCTATCTCTGGTCCTTTCCAACAACTCTCTGAATCACTGTTTGATAAAGACGGAGCACAGCTGTCTCCCAAACACTCCTACCCCCCTCTTTTCACATGATAGCTGTCTTGAATCCAACATGGTGCTTCTCATATTTTCTATGCTAAAAACGACCAATTTTTCTTCCACCCATTCACAAACTAGTGTTTCACTTGTAAAGTACAATACAAATTATGGATGGTCAGAAAGGACATATAACAGCTCTTCAAATGACAAGGTTTGTAGATACAGAATTGTCCTGTCACACAAATCACCATAGAAGCCTCTAAACACTCTCTCTCCGTTTCTGTTCTTATATCCTCATGGGTTGTGTTGATGTACAGGATAATATTTATTTGAATATTTGTTTGCTTCAGTCAAATACATGGATTGTTTGTGTTGACAGCTGTATGGACAGAATTTAGAAAATAATGCATAAAAAAGACATAGAGGAAAGAATTAGTATATTTCCAGTGGGGAAAAATGAGTATTCTTTTTAGATAGAAAAATTTACTTCATCTAGCTTAGCAATTATAATTTATTTACTTTTTGGAGTATGTGTATTTATGTGAGCATGTATGTGTGTATGTGTGTGTGTGAGCACACATGTGTGTGCAATATGTATGCAGTACATATATATGTGTTCACATATGATAATACTCATCTGCCATGGACCACATGCAGAGGACAGAGGATAAACCTGGATTGGTCCTTATAATGTCTTTCTTCAAGTTTCCCACTGTACTGTACATTCCAGGCTAGCCAACCCACAATCTTTCAGGAGATTGTTTTTCTTCATCACCTGTGTTGCTGTCAGAGTGCTGAGATCATAGACCTGGGTCAACATGTTTGGCTTTTGCTTGTGTTCTAAGGACATGAACTCAGGTCATCAAGCTTGCTTTTCAACCCGAGTTAACCACTGAGACATCTCAACAGTCTACAACAAATTTGAAAAAGTGAGTCCACATTTTACTACAATGTTGTTTTGGAACCAATAATGTTAACACATGACTACATAAAGATCTTTACATCTTTCTGTAATTTATTTATACTTAATCTTTGAATTTTAATTTCACATGCAAGTGTTTGTGGAAACAAATGTCATGTGTGTAGGTTCCCAGAAGACAGCAGCAGAATCCCCCCCGGAGCTGAAGTTACAGGTTGTTACAGCTCTGCTACTTGGGCGCTGGCAATGGAGTTGATCACTCGCTTCTTAACTGCTGTGCCATCTCTTCGGCTCCCATTGCTTCTGTCTTAATCATTTCACATCCTCTGTTAGTTCATTAAAAATGTGATCCTTTGTAGCTAGTTCTCACTTTGTACTGTGGCTCAAAAAAGAAATCATGTAGAACGAATCCTATTCTTACTTCTTGGTTTATATGCCCATATCTGGTTCAAATACATACAAAAAGGCAGAACCAGAGACACCTCTACATGCATGTCTACTATGGTCTACTATAAAGGAAAACACCGATTTTAACTTATTCAGAAGAGAACTGGGGAGAATTTGTAATGTGAGAAATTGTAAATATGGGACATGTTGAAAAAACTCAAAGAAGAAAGAATAACTTTCTTCTTGAGAGCATGTCAAAAGCAGAAATTCTATAAACCACTAGCTAATTACACATTCTGTTTGGTTGATCGCTTATGGGTAGTTGAGTGCAATGCTTAAATTGTGTTCTATCATCATTGAGAACCTAGCTCTAACGCCAAGATAAGGCTCAAATACTTTTGTTCTGAATTAAATAAAATCCTGTAATCATGGACATAAGCACATCTGTCTGACATTAAGCAGTTGGCTGCTAAAAACGGAGATTTTCTTTTCATCTGCTCCATAAAATTGGTAGACCTAGGGATGTCTTCAAAAAGGCACTCCTCCCCCAAACCTTTAAGTCATCAAGGAGTTCTAAGAATGTTGTGGAATTTCCCATTTTTAATGGGGCATAAGTTATCTTTATAACTTCCTCATTTTCTATTAAAACAGAACAGATAAAATCCAACTCTTTTTCATTCATTCGGTACTTGAGTGCATTATACTTTTGACAGAATAACACAGCAGCGAATACCACGTTCTGTGTTTGTATTCAGAAATGTTTCTGGCATCTGTATATTTTGCAAGCTATTCATGCAAGGTGATTTCTCAATGTCTTTAATTATGATTTATTATATGTGAACTTTGTAAAACATTCTCTACTTGGTATGGATTTATAATAATTGCGTTTGTTTTTTCCAATCATTTTAAGTGCAAATTGTTTTATATTTGACCTATGCACAAATGTTAAACTTAAGGGTTGAGCAAAAAAAAAAAAATGAATGTCATTACTCTTTGGGCTCTAACTGCTAGTGTGGATTAATGTGATAATCAACAATATGCCCCATGTAGTCCTAACCTTTCCTTCTCTGTTGCACACAAATAACTTTGTTGGATTTAGAATACCAGAAACAGCCGAAGTTTCCTGCAGATATAATCCAGTGAGAAAATTTTGGCTTAACCATCAAGTACTTTGTATAAAAGCCTTTGAGATATTAGTTGAACCCTGGGATTCATAAGATAATGATGACTTTTCAGCCATGGCAATCATCTTCCAGTAACTCACCAAAATGAGCAACACAAAGCGAAAGAGGAGAGGCAATCGGTATTATGTTCTCCAGGCCTTTTAGGACACATGGAGTTGTTCCTTTGGCCACATACATGCAATATGGTAGACATCAAGAGATTGGGCACTTTTCAAAAAGAAATGCCCCGTAAGTGTTACCATGGTAAAACCGGAAGAGTCACGATGATGTCATGCCTTGGGCATCGTTGTAAACAAGGAAGTTAACAGCAAGATTGTGGCCAAGAGGATCAATGTGCAGACTGAGCACATCAAGCTCTCGAAGAGACGAGACAGCGTCCTGAATTGGGTGAAGGCGAACGACCAGAAGAAAAAGGAAGCCAAAGATCCACATGAATTCATGGCCTAATATACAAAAACGAAATAAAAGACCCGGACAAAAAGTGAAAAAAAATACAATGATTAACTATAGTTCACACCAAGGTGCCCAAATGACAAAATGGAGGAAGTCTGAAACCTTAAGCTTTTAAACTCAGAGGCTTAATGAATTATGTATCACCCCCTCAGAGTGAACATTTCTACATATGTCCAAACAACACCAATCTTCATAGCAAAGATCAAATGGGTGCTGCTACAGGCATGTAGGCCTCATTTTAGCATCTCACGAGGCTTGGGTACATCTTGAGTAGAATGAGGTGCTAAGCAGGGTGGTGGTAGAACACCCTCACCCTACTGTTCCCATTTACTGTGCTATAAGTTCTCCAGACTGGATTGGGAACTATTTCCTCTTCCTATGAGAGCGGCATTTACCAGGGGTGTGAGAGATGCTGCAATCGTAAAGGAATGTAACGGATGTGTACTCCAATGCTCAACATACACCAGACAGAAGTGATTTCCTCTCACCCAGAGATGGCGCGTCTCATAGGACAATTTACATCTTGGTCCCACATTTTTGTTTGCTTTGTGGAGTTGACAGCATTACTGAGGGCACTGATCTTCACAGCTGAGTCTGGTCTTTTGTCCCTTTTAGTATTTGAGAGAGATTTTACAAACTGATTAAAAACAAACAGGTGTGTGCTGATGCCTCCTTTGGGAGAATTCCCTTCCGGTATACATTTCTTAGGTTTATCTGATGCTGATAAAATTAAAGATTTATTCAACTTGTGAGGAGAGAGAAAGTTAAGAGTGGACATATAAAGGAAAAGGTCACTGTGAAAACCCCCTGAGGTGGAAAGAAGACTGCTATGTCACGAAATACTTGTTTGTCACTTGCCAGCAACAAGAAACATGTTATTACCTAGAGCAACATCATGAGTATGGATCAAAGGTTTTCCTACATATGCATGAATGAATTTGACTCTCACAGTTCCTACAGGTAGAAAATGACTGTGTGTACAAATAGTCCACTATAGGACTTCTAAAGAAAAGTCCTGTAATAAAAAAATATTCTTCACCAATTATGAAAAATTTCACCAAACATATTTCTTATATAAATTAACAGTATGGGGAAAGAGAAGAGATTAATTGGGGGCATAGATCTAATTAGGTAATACCTAAACATAATGTAAGGAAAGGACTGTCCATGCATAATATTATACCACTGATGAAATAGTGTGCCTATTCTTCATTACTATGCATATGTAAGTGTAGCACTCACGAATGCATGCATTTGCTTGTTCCCACATGCATACACACACACACACATGAGCACACACATGCTCACACCACCTTTTCTTTTCCGTTTTGTGACTCGAAGCTACATGTGTATTCACACACTGATTACGCTGAACAGCTGATGAGTGAGCTATCCTCACAAGTTTCCTTTTACAATCAGATTCTATCTATGTGCATTTTTATTTTTTGTGCTTTGATTTAAATTTATTACATGTGCATAAATGTGCCAACTTAAACTTGTCGATCTCCCTACAGGAATGTTGGGTTGGAACAGTGACTCTGGGTCACCATTTTCCCACGAAGAATAAAGCGTGGGGAGTCCTTCCAGAGGGCTTCTTTTGTCTCATCTTCTTTGAGTCAATATTAACTCTAGTTTTATAAGCTTCTAGTTGAACAATAAAGTTGTTCTGAGATTTTCAACCTCTTGAAGCTCCTTAATTTTGAATTAGATAATTATTTTTAAGGAAATGTATTATGAGCTACAACAAGACCTTTCCTGAATTTTCTAATGTGGCCATAATTATCCTCCAATTACAATTCAAAATACGTAACCCATAATTACAAACTGTTTTGGGAGAAGAATGAGGAGAAGACAGAAAGAGAGAGGCAGGAAGACCTTCAGGCCTGAGTTTGATCCTCAGGACACACAGGGTGGGAGGGAATAACTGACTGAGGCAAGTTGTCCTCTGTGCTCGACACATGTGCTGGACATGTGCAAGAGTCACCCCAACTCCCACCCCACACATATGAATAAATATAACAATAGTGGAGGGTACATTCAGGGTGGGAAACAGAGAATTTATGAGCAAAAGGACATCTCTCAAATAGGTCCTGACCGGTAATATTTCTCTACCTATGCCCCACTAAAAATTTTACCACAATTCAAAGTGTCTATTATTAAAAGCAGGTAGAAGAAAATCAATTAATATAATTGTATTAATTATTTCTCATGGCTATTGGTAATGATATAACAAATGGGGAAAAAAGTTTATTATAAAAATCCAAATAATAAGTAGACTTGAGTAACAAAAAATCCAAATAAGTAGATTGAGAACATTGCTAATTATTTTATTTAGCATAAATTATACTGGTGTATACATGTGTTTCTATGCATGTGTGTGGTAGGAAGGATACATGTGTGGACCTGTGGACTGCATTAGAGGACAGAAGTCAAAACTCTTCGCTTCCCCAGTTATCTTCCACCTTCTTATTTGAGATAAGGTCTCTTCCAGAAGGTGGCGCTTGCCATTGCCCGAGCTGGCTAAACATATTAGAAGCAAGTATCCCTGTTTTGTCTTACCAGAGCAAAATTACAAGTGTGTACCTTCTTGCCCTAACATAAAAGAGAAAGAAAGAAAGAAAGAAAGAAAGAAAGAAAGAAAGAAAGAAAGACAGAAAAAGAAACAAATTGTTTTGAAGATCAAAGTCAATTTACGTACTATATACACTTACCTACTGAGTTATCTTCTCCACTATGTATTTTACTGGAAGACGACAAATACTTACAGTTTACGTGCATATGAGGTAATTTGTCATAACACATTACATTTTGAATTATTCAGATTAATTAACATGTTTCTTTATAATCAGCTCATATTTTTATTACTTTTTATACTAAGTTAGATTAAAGGCAATATGCTATATCTAAATATTGAAATTCCACAAAGCTGGGATGAGGAATTGCTCTAAGTTAGAATGATACTTTATGGCGGTGGCAGAGATTCCACAGGTTGCCTTTTGAGAAATAATGCTAAGAATCAAAAGCATAGGCACGTTCTATTTCCTTGGCTCACAATCTTATTGTAGCACGTTAAGAAAGTGCTTTTTATTAACCTCATAAAGCATATTTTCAGGTATCTGATGCATTTCCAAAGAGGAAAAATACTAAGAGCTTTCTACAGAAGACTGGCACCTTTTACATTTGCAAATATAATTCATTCAATCAAAGTTAAGGAAAAACTTGATTTTTACACCAAGTCTGACTGATGCTCACATCCAGATGAAACCACAGGACCATCTCTGCTTATCCTTGATGGACCTTTAAATGATCATAATGAGAACTGGATGGGGGAATCACATCAAAACCTGCAGAATGTAATGACAATAAAATCTGCATCTTCATTCCACCTGTGTGATGTGTCTTAGCTAATTAATTCTGATACAGTTTGTAAAGGTTCTAGTTGATTTCTGAAAGGATCAAAATGAGAACTCTAAAACACTATATATATATATATATATATATATATATATATATATATATGATATAATTTGAAGTTTTTTTAGAAAACTGAGAAAAAATTGTCACTACTCAAGTTGATAGTACTCTCAGAAGACCATTTAGTGTCTAAAAGACTAGTCTTTATAAATTGTATTATTAAAAGCACTGTTTTTGTATGTTGAGTATTTCTAGAACATGTAAAAGTTTAAGTTAAAACTGAATGTAAATAAAATTATTAATACTTAGTACTTGATTCCGTGTATATTGCTTCCAACTATTTCTAAGCATTTTAATCACTACATTTTTGGTTGAAATATGAATAAAAGTGGTTTGAATTTGGAATCGTAAATAAATTACCAGGAAAGACTGATTTTTGAACAAAATGCCTCACTAAGCAAATCAATGAAGGAGGGTCCCAGGATTTTAGTCACACACTCACACAGAGTGTGAGAGCCCCATGTGTGCTTCCAAGAAGGATGTTGTGCAAGAGGTGGACGTAATCCAGGCACAGTTTTTAGGGCCCTCAGCAGGGAGTAGTGCATTTTATATTTCAAAGAGATTAAGGGAAAAGTTTTCTATTTCTGACTCATAAGTGATCATAAGTGATCTAAAATTATATTAGGCATACTGATATATCAAAAGATATTAAAATGAGAGTTGTAGAGTTCTGTTTTTTGTTTGCTTTGTCTTGTTTTACCCATAAGTGAAGCTTAGTCAATGATTTAATGGAACACACAGCATTTGGACATTGGTGTTGAATTTACTAGACTACAAAGAGGGTTGATAATACAACAGTCATAGGGACCTAATTCTTCAACTGTCTCTACTGTTGTCAGTATGTGCAGTGCCTTGGTTGCTATTTAATTGCAAACAAATTGATTATACCGTCCATGATAGTAAAGGCAGCATTCCTCCATCTCCCACTACTCTTCAGACTTTCATGACCCCCTCATCCTTGAATATTCAAATACATGCAATTATAGTTGATGAATAATTTTTAAAGATTTCCTCATATAATCTCACGGCTAATATTGATTAAAGATTAAATAAGAAACAAGCATTTCTGGTATTCCTAATGATAATGGTTTATCTCATTGAATACTGTAGCTAAGTCATCGATTCCATAACTTAATAAAACCAAGCATACATACCTTCAAGTATTAAGTTCATAAATTTAATACCTCTCAAGTAATACATTCTTGAATCAATCTTAGATTTATAGAAAAATAGTTGAAACTATTTTCTCAATGAATATTTTTTTATGTTACAGAAAATAAATCCAGGAACAGATTTTCCAATGTAATTCATACACATGGAATAGTAACATCTTTAATTTCAGAAATTAGATGGAACATGGGCCAGTAGAGTAACCTAAATTCTGTAGGATTTTAGTATCAGAGGTACTTTGCCTTTCTTTAATACAAAATAATTTACTACCTAAGTGGCTGCACACATACTTAACTTCTATAACTCCAAAGTACAACTAAAATATTTTTCATTGATAACAAATAATTAATTGAAATAATTGATAACTATTAAATTCAAGAACTAAATTTGAATTGACATAATTAGAAGTTCTATACAAGTATCTTACATTACTGGGCATAGTAACTACTAAACATATTTGTACTTTCCTACTAGGTACAAAATTTCTAATTTCTTCAGTATCTGAAACATGTCAAACAATCATTACTTTATCACTAAAATAAAACGTGTCATGTTTTAATTGACATTACTGAGCAACTTAAGTTTCTGGTTGACATTGCATAACATATTTCTGCTCAGCTCCTTTTAGGGGGATCCCTGCTACTTGTATAACTGAAGGAAACTTTAGACTACATATGCCAGAAACAACTAAGATGTTGGATTCCTACAAGTATAATCAAGAGTGATACAATACACTTTACACTCATTCAGGATAATTTAAAAAACTGAAGTGAAGAGAGTAAATTTTTCACAGGCAATAATAGTTTGCAGCTGAAAAAATATTTCATGAAAAAATCAAGATTTCAATACAAAAAAAATTACCATTAAGTTGCTGTTAAATGTATCTGGCTTTAGTAGGATTTAAAAAAAAAAAAGCCAAGATCTTAATGGTCACTGTAGATGTGACTGTAATTTTTTAATAATTTGTCAAGTACTAGGAAGTTTCTGCATGAAAATCTGTTGTGAGCGCATTTTGTAGATCCTTCATAAAATATATTTAGGTGAAAACATTAAGCCATATGAGTAACTACTACTGTAGAAGCATCCTGAAATGCATACATATATAAAAGAGGCTTCAAATGAGTAACAACATAAAGGAGAAGAAATAACACTCCAAGCAGACATCATTTGCTACTAAATAAAATCACCATCACTAAGAAAGACTTCCATCTTTTTGGGTCATTGCTCAAACGTGTCTCATAGAGTCCTATCATGAATGTTATGTGTTATTTCCCACAATCTGATGTTAAGAGCCTATTGCTTAATTTACATCAAACTTATGTCATAAGACATGGAAAATACAGCTATGACTCAACTGGAAACTTCAGTCCTGCTGGCTAAAGTTCATAGGGCTTGAATGAAAGAACTATGCATTCAGTAAGAGGAAAAACAAACAAACAAACAATCACAGTCCCATCCAGTTACAAGCCCTGTTAGCTACAATAATGACCAGTTTGAACAGTATGTCCATTGGAGTAATAAAGACATGAGATCATGGTCGTAACCAGCCATCTTATGATTGAATTTATGTATTGTTTTACAGGATGCCAGGCACAAATATTGGACTAATACCTATGACTAAACATGCCATAGGTCCTAGTGGAGAATTGACTAATGGATATGGTTTTAAACTGACTCCTATGGTTACGTTGCTACTCCTTACATCTCTCAACCTTCATCAGAAAAAAACAAAAAAAACAAAAAACAAAAAAACCCAAAAAACAAAAAACCCTTTTTGAAGTAGATGGCAGTTACACAGAGAATCAGAAATGAGCAGTTTTCAGAGAGCATGTGAGAAACTTTCAAGAGCTCGGCCCCTAAAGAACATGTTTATCACAGCCCTCCCCTCAAGTCCAGGCTATAAATGGGGGTAGAAAGATTGGAACAGCCAGAAGTGGAAGATAACGACGGTGAAGCAGCATATTCCAGACACTATAGGGAAGATGGACGAATGATCTCAGAGACTGGGACAGTGTATACAAGACCTGCCCAAGTGCAAGCCAGACAAAATCCAAACACAGAAATGGAAACAAGCTCACCTCAACCCCAGATTCTATTCATAACTGATGGCTGCTGGGGAAGGGAACACTGGGTTTGTTCAGTGGAGTGACACTGGTGTCAACCACACCACCTCTGTGCAGGTCGTATGCTCAGTACTTGCCCAACACAAAATGGAATCTATTACTTTGTAAGAGAGATAAATGACATGAACTGGGTGGATAGGAGGGGGAAGGAGCTCTGACAGAAGTGAGGAGATTGGAAAGGATATAATCAAAATATAATATGTGAAATTATCAAAAATAAACGCAAACATTAATTAAAAGAAAAGATTTCCAAAGGACAAGTGTGGCACACATCTGAAATCACAGGTGAGAATAATTGCTAAATGTATATCTTATAACACTAAATATTAACTAAGTACTATTTAGTTAATAGTAAGTTAATGATAGTAAGTACTGCTCTGCTGCAGTTCTTAGGGAAACCCATGCAGGCCCCATGCAGGCAACTGTAAAGTTTAAATAGTGCCATGTAAAATAAATATTAGGAGAATCCATTAGTGGAATATTAAATCTAAGCTTCATCTAGGTGAATCCATGACATATTCAGTTTATAATGTCTATTTTGATCAGTTACTATATTCATAGGTATTGTTAAATGTAAATTGAACTAAGAGACAACTAACTGTCTGTGATTTTCAGTTTAGGGATAAAACAAAATAACTAGTAATAAATATTTGCATGTGCATCTTTCATGTGCAATAATAAACATTTGCGTGTGCATGTGCATTCCCCTCTCAAACTCAGGACACATAAGCAATGGAACGTGAACTCTTTATCATTCTTGTCAAAGCAAATAAACCATGCTGTTACACAATAAGGTTGAGTTAATCCCACCGGCAGCAAAACATTAATTTATGAACAACTGTGTAGAAAAGATGTAATGTTAAAAAATGGAGATCATGATTTCAAAGAAATTAAATGGCCACAGTATTCAGGGAGAAAAGTCAGTCACTCTCACTGAAACAGAGCTGGTTAGCAATCTTCCAAGTAGCACTTTTAATATTCACAAGGCCTCCTTTGAATGGCACAGCATCAAGACAAACTCAAATTATATTTGAATGCATTTATGGTCATTATTATATATGCTTCGAGAAATACATAAGAAAATTTTAAAAATAAAAATCACATGAACAACAGAGATGAACATTAGGGAAATGGAGACTCTTTTGTCAGAGGAGGGAGCAAACAGATGAGATTCATAGGTAATCATCATTTTCCTTAATCTCTATGCTCTGACCTGGAATGAGTAAGGAAATGGGAACTCAAAATGGCATTCATTTCTCAATGCACCACGACCTTTTCTGATTCTAGCCCCACCTATATCTGTGTGCTTCTGCTAACTGCAAGGCCTTTCCCTGGGTATTTATTAAAATGCCAAATATCCAAGTCTGACATTAATGTTCCTTCCTCCTCATGCTTGATTCCACCTGATAGGACTGATATTATTCTGTTTACACTCATGTCGTGTGTGTGTGTGTGTATACATACATATGCATGTACATCTATGTACATTCAGTATATATCCAGTAGATTCTTTTTCATAATCTTGCTTTGAGTTCTTTTATGAGAAAATTCTTATTTAAGAAGTGAAGTCTGTTAAGTCACTCGAGGCCAATTTAAAAATTATTTTAATGAATTATTGAAGTAATCTGTAATGTGTCATTTTAATGTCTTGTTTTCTGTGATTGCAAATTCTTGCTACTGAGTGGAAATACAATAATTTATTGCATTTTTTTGCACTGAGAAAGGTTGGCTTTAAAAAAAAAAAGCAGTCAGTCAAAGACAGACAGATAGATAAATGATACATCCTTGACGTGAACATGACATTTGAAGTCATAGTTCATAGTACTGTATAAACAAACAATGATGGAATGATTTTTATGGTATCATACACAGAATGGCAAACAAACTAACATAGGGTAGCCAAATACTACTATGAAATACAGAAAGCGTAAACATAACTATATTGGACATTTTAATTGCAGAATTCAAAAACACTAGATGCATTCAGAGGTGTATATACTACCAGGATTACATTGCACCCACACTGAAACTGTGTGTGTAAACTAACTGCCTGCGAATTTCCTGTTCTCTTCTTCCCTTGGCATTTGATGCACTCTGGTCCACTTCCTGCCTCAGTGTGTTTCCTCATTCCTTACATCTTACATGAAAGGTAATACATGCATGTAACACATTTTATTGTCTTTTACTCTTTTTTGTTTCATGTGGCACAGTGCCTTCAAGGTCCATGCAAGCCAGTGATTCTCAACTTGAGGACTGCAGTCCCTTTGTGGCTTGAATGCATTTTAAATGGAGCTCTCATATCAGATACCGCACGTATCATATGTTTGCCTATGATTCATAACAGCAAACTTACAGTTATGAAGTAGCAATGAAAAATAATTTTACGGCTTGGGGTCAACACAACTCGAGAAACTGTATTAAAGTGTCTCAGCGTTAGGGATGGAGAGCCACTGATTTAAGACCACTCAAGGATACCAGGAACTTAATGATATACATGCTCACTCAGATGCCAAAAGTGATCACTAGACAGAGCAGAGTAAGGAGGAAAAACACAGGATGCCAGGTTCAGAGGTGAGAAGTGTGAAATTAATAAGGAAATAATTATAATTATGAGAAAAAATAATGAAATCGAAGGGAAGAAGTTCCGTCGCTAAATTAAAAACATTTATTTCAATGTTTGACCTAGTCTAATAAACGTTACAAGGCTTAAAATGTGATATTAATATGCTCTGGTTATCATCTAAAATGAATTTAAATTAATAAAGAAGTCTGATTCCTAATTTTATTTAGTATATTGGTATATCCGTTAATCATTACCATGGTAAAAGTTTTATATTTTAACCTTATTGCTCCCCATAGAAAGAGATTGTGATGCTAAATATTTAGTGAACTCTGATACAAATAAATTCATGAGGAACACAAAGTTTCTGATACACAGGAAGATCGGAAACGCACATAGAATTATCAGTGGCCACCCGGGTGTTCGCTGGTGTCCTAGTTTGCTTTCTTGTTGCTATGATAAATACCAGGACTAAAAACAAAATGATCGGACAGGGTTTATTTCAGCTTACACTTCCGGGTCACAATCCATCATTGAGTGGAAGTCAGAGAAGAAAGTTTGGATAGAAACCTTGGATAGAAATGATGAAGCAATGGTTTCTGCTTGTTGGATACCTCTGGTCTATGTTCCATCAGCACACAACCGAAGACCACCTGTCTAGGTGGGGCTTAAAGTGGGTGGAGCCCTTTCAGCACTATCATCAGTCGGGACAGTCTCATACAAACATGAGCACAGGTCAATCTGATCGAGAAAATTCTTCAGTTGGGGTTCTCTGTTCTTAGATTGATTATGTCCCAGTGATAATAAAACATAACCACCATAGCTGGTTATTAATGATAAATCAACCATGATTCACCACTTCGGAGATGAATGGACTTGAATATCACTGTAATTCTAGACACTTTTGTATATAAGGGCAAAGGTGAAGGAGGCGAGAGAACTGTATTTAAAATCAGAAAGAACACTCAGGATGGCAGATCCTAGCTTGTAGTAAGGAAATTAACCCAATTGGGCAGCAATTGCTCTGCTGTAAAGGAAATAAGTGAAAAAGTTTTCTAACCCTTACTTCTGGGTAGTGAAACACAGGGAAGAATGTGCAAGAAAATATTTTAATAAAATATAAACCTGCCCCTACATGGAACATCAAGGTAAGTCCATCAAGAGCTCAGTGCATGAAGTCATTACATCTAAGCATGGGGAATAGAGTTCAGTCCCAGTGACCCGTAAGTTGGACTGACAGAACTAGTGCTCAAAATTTGTTCCCTGAACTCAGCATCTTTACTCTGGCATACACACACACACACACACACACACACACACACACACACACACACTACATATATATATATATATATATATATATATATATACACATATACACACACACATATATACACATATATATGTATATACGTATATATACATATATATGTACACCACATATATGTACACACATATATGTACACTACATATATATATATACATACATACATATATGTATGTATAATAACAAAATATATGGAAGGAGAAATAGTAATGTGTTTGGATTTCTATCTATGAGGAAGTACCGCAACCATCCAGAAATGAAGTCGCACCTCTAAGCCCATCAGCACTTGATTCTGAGTAATTAAGCTACACATGAAACCTAGTAAATGTGTTTACAATGTGAAATGGGGTGTTTCATAGTTAATTTTAATTGGTAGGTGTTAATTTCTACATTTTCTGGCACTTTATGATATATTCTGCCAGCATGAACTTAAAAATAAAAGCATAAAACAAACAAACAAACAAAGGCCCCACTCTACACAGAGAAGGTCACCAGCAAAACAGAAATGCCTTCCCTTAGAGCATTTGGACCTGGCTGTGCAAGACCTGAGGCCCATGGTGGGTGCCAGCCAGGCTGTGAAGGGCATGCTTCAGACTGGAAGGCTAAGAGCCAACTCTCTCAGGTGTTCCTGGCACTGTGCAGTGCGTCCTGGTGCATGAAAAGCTTTGTACTGAGGATTTCCTTGTTATCTTCCAACAGACTGCTTTAAACTCGATACTCGTTTGTCTCCAACACACAGAGAAAAGAGATCTTTGCAGTATGATAGTTCGATTTATTATATAAGTCAGAGACTTTGTAGAGGAGAAAGTCGAGCAAGTGAGAGACTCTGTAGAGGAGAAGAATTAAGAACTTTAATATAAATCAATTTATTCACTATTAGATCACAGAATTCATTTTTGACTTAGCATTCTAGAGGTTCCTTTCTATCTTCTCCTCCATCCTGTCCCCCCTTCCTGCTCATTTGTATGACAGGCTAGCCTGACCTCACTATGTAGTGAGGATTGACCAGCCCATTGAGTGCTGTGATTATAATATGAACGCACTATCAAACCTTGCATTTACTATCATTTCAAAGCTCCCTTTCAATTGGGAGAAATGACAATATATTTCTTTATCTATTTTCTCACAAGTGGATAAATCTATAGCTCTTTAACTTCATGGATCTTCAATGTTTCTTAATTAATAAATGTTTTAAGTTTAAGTCATTGCATAACGTTAAAGCCATTTATTCTTATTCTAAAACAATGTTTATTAATACTTTTATTTATTTTATTTGAGACTGGATCTTGATATAAATCACTGGATGGACTGGCACTTACTATGTAGACTAGGCTGATCTCAAAGTCTGACCTTTCTTGGTATTGGGATTATAACCCTGTGCCATTTTGCCTATACAAACTTTGCCTAGGATATACATGTATTTGGAAAGTGTCAACTAAATGTGAGTTACCATTCTAAGTGCTGGAGATTCAGAAGAAAACAAAGTCTTCCAATTAACATGAAGACACCAAGACTTACTTTTCTTCTTTGCCATCTTGGTTATCTGAGTCTGAGTATCGGAAGGTGTCACCCATTTCAATATTGATAAAAGTCTTGTCAGTTGTGATAGGAAAGTAACACTAGAAAGGTTTGAACTGACCAATGTCTTAGAGACTCTGTCTTCATTTCTTCTCCCAAATTCACATACAGAATCTAACCCTCCTCATGTGGGAGTATGATGGTCATAAGCACTATGTAAGTAAATAATTAAATGAGGTCATGAGGGCACAGTTGTCATGAAGAGAATTATGGACCCTTGTCGATGTCATCAAATTGCTGACTCCCTTCCTGTGACTTCTACCACATGGATATAAGAGGTTGACAGGCTACTACCTAGAGGAGCAGTCTCAGCTAATGGACTGTGATCACATACTGATATTGGATATGAGTAGAATCCAGAGCTATGGAGAATATGTGTTTGTTGTTCTTTAGAGCAGGACAGGTGCCTCCATAGACGAAGAAGTTTGTCATTAAGCCTGGAGACATGAGTCTGGTCCCCAAGAGACGCACGATGAAAGAAAAGAATTCACTCCCTGATGTTGTCTTCTGACTTCTACATGTATGCTGTAGCATGCATACACACAAGAGACGCAAATACAATAAATGGAATAAAAAGATACTCCACGTACTGTATTTTATTTTTGTGGCCTAAAGAAAGATAAAAACCTAAATCTTTCTTACCACACAATAACAATTTTCCAAGATATATAAAAGCATTCTTAAGAAATAAGACAATTTTTCTCAAAATTATAATATAAATGCATATGCATATGAGTGGTCTTTCAGGGCAGAATATTAATATCACTGGTGTTTAAAGAATTAAAGATAAAAATCTAAAGAACATATAAGCACAGTACTTGAGCCTTTGGGTGGCTACATAATTTTTAAAAATAATGTCCCTATGAGTATCCAACAAAAGGGGTGTATTGACCTTAGTACAACATAGTCAAGGGTGATTCTCTTATGCATGTGAAATGTCATTAAAGTGAGGCAACCTCATCAAATACTCCCACACATAATGAGAAAAATGCAGCATCATAGGAAAGTACAAATCTTTCTGATAAAGAATAATTTAGAAAAGGTATTTAATATTGAGTTAGAAATATGAAAATGTTAGTTCTAATCACTACTTAGTTTAAAACATAATATTTTATGTCTGGAAATGAGCAAGACCAGCCTTTCTACTCACAACAGCATAATGACTGAATTTCATCAATAATAATCATGATGTATTTCTATGAGCCAACTAACTTAAGCATTTACCATCTATCTAGATTATTCCTTCTCTTGCGAATGATGATCCATTTTAAGAGGCAATTTATAAATCACACCAAAGCAGAAGTACTAAATATCAAAGATTTTTAGAGACTAAGGAATACTTAATGCATGAAATTGAAAACTTTCCTTGGCAATGTGATTTTCTACAACTCTGAACACAGGGACACTGGAAAATTGCCTCCCTCTCTCCTTCAGCAGTGAAGATTTGATTCCTCCTGGGTGCAGGAATCCCAGTGGATGAAATCTTTCACAGGATCACTCAGAGCTAATCAGATCCCAACATGAAGCAGCTGTGGTTAAAGAATGAATGATTAAACCCAACTGTCAACATGATGACAACTGGGATCCTTGGTAGAAGAGCTTACGGACATGCCTGGGGGCAGTTATCTTTATTGGTTAATTCAAATAGGAAAATCCACCTATGGTAAGTGGCACCATTTTGTGGGTTGAGATCGTAAGTGAGAGAGAGAGAGAGAGAGGCAGAGAGAGAGAGAGAGAGAGAGAGAGAGAGAGAGAGAGAGAGAGAGAGAGAGAGACTGGGAACCCATAACAGTGTCCAAGTGTCATTCATTGTGTTCAAGGGAGGCATCAGGGCAGCAAGCATCACACGAAGACAGCTAACAGGATCAGGATTATTGTTTGCACAATACAGCAGTTTAAAGCCTCTTTTTGCACCTCATCTCCCTTACCTGATGGTCCTAAGTCTTACAAAGGTAAATGATTAGATGAGGTCATGTGGGCACAGTTGTCACCAAGACAATCAGGAACCTTGTAGTTGTCGCCAGACTGCTGACTCCCTATGACTTCCACTATATGCACATAAGAAGTTGGCAGGCTGTTAACTTGGAAGAGGCACTTGAAGACACTGTCCCATAAATTGGTTTGCAGACCTGCCCTCAGCCTATCAATCTACCTTCTAGGGAAAGCCTCTGAAGACAGTGAGTTTACAATGCCCGTTTATTACCGTCTGCCCATTACCGCAGAAGTCTGCCCAGTGAATTAGTGGTATTTGTGGCTCAACTCTTCAGAATATTGCTAGTTGTAAGCCACTGAGGCCAATATTTTCTAAACAAAATACGCTAAAAATGTTCTTTTCTAAATTATAACTGGCCTAGAAAAAAAATCAATACAATTAAATGGCTGTCGAAAAAAGATACTAAAAGTTAAAGTCTAAGAAAATAGAAAAATGAATCTTGCGGGCATAACATAGCTAAAAATCAATGAAACCTGTAGCATATATCAACAGATAAAGGCAATAAAACAAGCTGGCCAGCAGCATAGACCATCAGTATCTCTTTGGGTGATAGTAAAAGCTAAAGGAAATTTAGACCTTCTCTGAAATTCCCAATATCAGAGCAGAGGTGGCACACCCCTTGCCTAGGAAATACATTTAAAATGGATTGCTTTCCTTAATACCCCCAGAGGAGGCATCGAGATTGCCATGATAAATAACCAAATATCAATTTCTTATTGATTTCCCAGACATGTTTTACCACTGTAGGTAACACATAAAGATAGATGGTTTGGGTTCTCTGAGTCATATAAGGTAATGAAGTTTTATTTAATATCATAGGACATCCAAATTGATTTCTCGGTATTATTGCCTCCAGTCGTTATTGATGGCTCTCCCCATATCTTCCTCAATCAGCTTGACAAGTATTCACAAACCTGAACACAAAATTACAGTCTAAATTGCATAACACCAGCAGATTCATATGTTTTCAAACAAAAAAAGCTGTAATCTACAAAATATCCTAGGTCTTTTAATAAAAAATATGTAAGTTCAAAAGTAACCACTGTAGTGTCTGTAATTAAATTACCTTTAGTTTTACAAAGTTTTGGAAATTATAATATTGCCACAGTAGAAGAGTAGTTAGGTTTCTACATGGCCTTTTAGTTCTGACTCCTGTCATGTGTGTGTATGTATGTATGTATGTATGTATGTATGTATGTATGTATGTATGTATGTTGTGGAGAGTTTTTGGGGCCTCTTGGAAGGAATCTGACATTGGGCCATGACAAGGAAGTAAGTTCAGGCAGGAATCTAATTCTAATTATAGGCTAAAACAGGGAAGTAATTTCAGTCATGAATCTAAATTTTAGGCTAGGACAGGGAAGTAGGCTCAGATAGTTTGGTCAATCTGATAAGCCCTTAGAAACAGTGATCATGGGAGTGATCATGGGACTTTGCTTATTGCCTTGCTTGTTCTTTGACTATTTGTGTTTATTGTCTTGCTTGTTCCTTCACTATTTGCATCTATTGTATTGCTAGTTCCTCAACCTAGAATTGACCTTAATACTTGCATGTAATTAAAATGGTATAAAAGCAGATTTGTAAAAAATAAACCCGCCTCAGCCTCAGAACTGGCTGGGGTCACGCTACAATGTTGTCTAATTGTCTTTTTTCTTTTTAATCTTCAGTCCTGCACTAGAGAACCTGTTGACTGACTGGGCTGCCCTGGTCAGTATGTATTATGTACGTATTATGCATGTATTATGTATGTATTGTGCATGTATATATGAATTATGTGTGTATTATGTATATATTATGCATGTATATATTGTGTGTGTATGTATTATGTATGTATGCATGTGTGTATGTATTATGTATGCATGTGTATATGTATTATGTATGTATGTATTGTGTATGTATGTATGTATGTATGTAATTATTTATTTATTTTGAAGAACCAGGAAGCTTTATTAGAGCTATCATGAAGACAAAAACAGAAGGAAAGATTCTCTTCTCTCACATGGACATGCTATTCTGCTCAGTACTTTGTGTCCTTGAAAGGTTCATTGTTTGACTGATTTCACTTTCACAGCATCCCTGGGAATAAGGAAAATAACCTCTGTGAAATGTCTGATGAATTACCTACTGAAAATTTAGAATATTTAACATGCTGTCTAGGATGTAACAAAGGAAACTGATGTCTCTATTTAAAAACACAGCCCGAGAATTACAGAAGCCAGTTTATAATAAAAGTTATGCAGAAAAAGGCAACCATGACCATGTCATACACTGCAGGTGTCCTAACTCAAAACCAGCCTATCTCTTCTCTTCTTCTCTCTTTCCCTTCCTCTTCCACTCCATCCTCAGCTTCCTTGAATATAATAAGCAAGTACTCTAGTACCTAACCTCGGCATTAAATCTCAGGATTTCCTACCTGGACTTTGCCACCTGCTTCCTAATAGCTTGTTAGTCTGGCTCCCGCTCTATCCAAATAAACACCCTCAAGCACAGAGTACAACATGGAGTAAAAACTCTTAATGGCTTCCTCTTGCCTACTGCGAAACTCAGAGAGTGCACACATGAGTAACAAATACTTTCAGGTTCTGGTCCCCTCAGCTTCTGATGTCAAACAATAAGATTTGGAGCATCGTGCAAGGGACCAGATGCTGCCCATTCGGTTCAGAGTTGCTTTTTCCTGTGATCACAGTGTGTGCACCACATGGTCATCTTTGCTGTCCGTTGTGAAGTCTTTGTTATAGATTCATAGCACTAGGTCAGCCGTAGCTCCTGTAAGAACCTCCGCACTGTTATTCACCTCCTCTTTCAGTTGCATTTTCTATTCCTTTAGGAATCCCACAGGCCGACCACGCCCATCTGTGTCACACACAGCATGTGCTGACCACACCCCTCTAATGTGTCAGATTACTCTGACACTTCTTTTGCATCAAGTGCTGCTCTCTCTTAGTTTAGTAGGACAGCCATAGCTATGTCTCCAGCAGTAGAATATATTACTTCTATACACTGGAAGCTAGACATTTAAACACAGGGGTTAGCAGGATTGGTTCCTTCAAAGAAGGCAAGAACCACATCCCAGGCCACTCTGCTTGGCTCTTAGAAAAATACCTTCACCATCTCTCTTCACATTGCCTTCCATGCACCTCTCATTATCTGTGTTACCCTTTTCTATAAGGATGTCAGACACAGTGATTTAGGCTCCATTGAATTAGAGACCACATTATTGATCTGATAATAACAGAATTTCCCTTGCACATACCTTATTTGCAGATAAGGTAATAATATCCTTAACATGCTCACATTCTGTATGTTGGGCATACTGACTTCATGTAAATATCAAGAGAACTGTTGGAGTCCAAATAGCCCCCTCTGCCCATATACCTTCCACTCACCTAACAGTCAGTCAGTCCTATGGTATTTTCTCCATGACATTTTCCTTGTCTGCTGTCTAGAAGCTTCATTCGATTCTGTGTAAAGTCTGCACTGCAGCAGCAAATCACATCTTTGACCTTTTATAATAGTTATCTGTGTGGACATATGTTTGTGGAAACTGACAGCTCCGCACACTTAACACAATAAATTACACAGAGTGAATAACTCTGTGAATATTGTTCAAATCACTAAATATCCATCCATCTTAGTAACAGCATTGGTCAAGCAACAAGTCACTAAGGTAAAGGAAATGTCAAATACTTTGAAAGCACATAAACCTCCAGCCTTTGGCATTCCTGACTGGACATGCCTTTTGTGAGGGAATCCTGGAAGTGTGCATAAGGCCATAAAGAACTTTCTGTCTCTTCCAGTTTCGACACCCGTGTGTCTAGATAACAAGATGACCTTTGGAGATAATCCAGGTTGAAGCCAACATGAGCCAGCAAGATAG
Source organism: Rhabdomys pumilio (assembly GCA_030674055.1). Taxonomy (NCBI): domain Eukaryota; kingdom Metazoa; phylum Chordata; class Mammalia; order Rodentia; family Muridae; genus Rhabdomys; species Rhabdomys pumilio. Next base: position 254,791,552 of record JANHMN010000001.1, on the reverse strand, counting down.
TGGTATAATTCTAAAAATAAATGCTCACTCTTCTTGGCTTGTCTAGATACAGATTTGCTAGCAAATTTTCCACTCTCCCAGGATTGACCACAGTTAGTCACACCAGTTGCACATAAATCAGCTTAACAGTGCCTATCATTCCATGGCCTACTGGTTATCATTTCTCTTGATGGATTTAAACTTCTCCATTCACAGTTACTGGCCCACAGGACACTAGACTGACCGAATCAAGCATTAATCTACAGCTAAAAAGACACTTTCTACTGGCTCCATTTAACAAAAGGGAGCTAAAGAATGCATCGCATTTCCAAATTCTTCTAATTAGCTGCCCACTCTATCTCCATGCTATGAAACAAATATGTGTACAAAATATGTGACTTTTTTTCCTTCCGTATGGAAAAGCAGTATACCATACATGCTCACTAATCAGAACGGAAATCAGAGGCCTTTACTGGGTATGAGACCTGGGGCAGTTCTTCATCTGCATAAGTCACATGGAGAAAGTCAACATGCAGATGCCCGTCTTCCCCTGGGCAGAGTAGGAGTCTAGACTGCCTTCTTGCCGACTTGTTCAGCAGCTCAGAAACATTCCAGAAAATAAGGAGAGCTTCACCATGGAGCTTAGTTTGTTATCATGTTAATAAAGAAGATTGATTTACTCATGCAATAGAAGACTCTGTATGTGCAAGAAAAAATAAGGTTGTTTATGTACCTATAAAAAAATTTCTCCAACAGCTAATGAGAGAGCAAAAGTGAGAGATTGAGGTATTCGTCATTTGCATAAAATCCAAAGACAATAGAGAAAGGCAGAATACAGATAGACCTTCATATCTGCAGGTCTATAATGACATGAAGCATACATAAACAGAATAATTTTGGATGTAATAGCTGGAGTTACTATAGGCACTGGAAAATTATGAAACAGAGATAGAAAGATATTTCTTTTATAAATTTTAGTACTTAAACTTTTGATCCACATACTTAACAGAGTATGAAATTTAATTTAAATATTAACAAAAGTACATACAGCAATATCAATATTATCCATTCTATTCTGTGAGCCATCTAGAGTTCAAAAACTATTTAACAAACTGATAGGTTTTATAGGAATAAGCTTACCTTCTAAAATTAGATTTCCCAAGGAATGAAGTTTTAGAATTGACATAGGATTACAGTTTTAGCTCTTTGTTTAAAGTACTCTGGCCTTCTGTAACATCCTGCTGATTTGTGGATGTAATCAAGTAGAATTTAGTCTTTACTAATTATGTCATTGGTGAACTAATGCCACATGGATGCTAGGTTGCTGGTGGCCTCAATTACGTGGAGAACTTTTAAATAATTATTACGTGCTATTAATAACATTATTGGACTTAGAAAATTATTTTTAGTTATTAATATCCAAATACAAATAAGTATTGTATTAATCTAATAATCCACTTCAGAAGAGCAAAGAATATATTATCTCTGAATGCCATTACCTAAAAAGACTGTCTTAAATATGCTTGCTTATATCCTAGATAAAGAAAATAGAAATTTAAAATCAAATGAGCACAAGAGTGTGAAATTGAAAGAAAAGGGCATGATTGATTCGATGCCTTGGCATGAATAACTGAATTGATTAAGTTGTCCCATTTCTCATTTCAAAACCAAAACCATGAAGATGCCCACCCTGAGTGCTACATTTGGGGGGGGTGGTCTGGGACATTAGAACAGCCGCTCTCTAGTGTCTTTCTTACATTTCCTTTTCACAGCACTGATGCTTTTTATCCATAAACATGAAAGTACACTTAGAAACAGTCTCTCCTAATGTTCAACTTGCATCTAGAAGAATCTTCTGTTTGTGGATTAATTCCTTTTAAGCCAAAACTCTCCACCCTATCATCCCAGATATTGTCTCTTTCCTCTCCATCAGTTTCCCGGGAGATGATCAGATTGTCTTGTTCTGTTTATCCTTCTTTAGGTCTGCCAGCACCTGTTCACACAGTTCTCTTCATCTAGAATGCACCATGGATCAATTTGAATGAATAGTTTAATGGGGTCAGTGCAGGGGGCTTTTGTGCAAAGAAAGAAAGCTCCTCAGTATAAAAGACTGCAACATATGAAAATTCAGAACTCTCATTCCTTTCATTCAAAAACATAAAATGCATTTGCATTTATTCTGTGACTGGGAGAATCCACAAGAGTCTGCGTATTTAGACTTGGAAGTAATACATATACCCAGGCATGAAAACTGTTCTACCGTGTATTCTTTGGGAGAGAACATCTGACATGAGACAGTCAAAAGTCATTTAGGGATTGACATTGACATAACTTTGCCACCAGCAACTAAAGCAATTACCAGGCCTGGTGTGGGCACAGCTGAAACACCTTGATAAGGCAGAAGTGAGAAATGACACATCATAGGACCTGAATGGTTTCATCAGCACAACACTAAATCAGCATGTATGTCTCTAGCATCCCTCCCTCTGTCCATAATAGAATAATCAAACAGAAGAGGAGAGTGTTGGCTCTGATTTCCGCTGACAGTCAGAAATGGAAATCAAGTGTTACATGCTTGCTTTGTCTTTTAAATGTATTTTAGCCAAAATGGTTGCAACAGACTGTCCCATAAACTTCCAAATACTTTGGGGGAGCAAGATTCATAGTAAATAGGAGACAGACAAGGAGTCTATTTTGTTTGATTTGCTTGTATGTTTGTTTGTTTCATTTCAGAATGATACTGGATATCCTTAGCAACAGCTAAATCCTGAGATAGGATTTAAAATTAGGTACAATTGCAGTTGACAGGAACTCATTTATTTTAGGAAAGATATGAGAATTGTTTCAGGATTAAAAATTTTTAAAAAATTGATAAAGAGCCCTTTTGAGACAATTCTATCACACACACACACACACACACACACACACACACACACACACACACTCTATGATCTATCTATCTATCTATCTATCTATCTATCTATCTATCTATCTATCTATATATCTATCTAATCTATCACCCATCTATCTATCTAATTACTTATTTTGGAGGGAAATCTTTATCCCAGACATAGCTATTTACTAAATAGAAGCATATTAGATTTCTGCAACTCTCAGCTTGATGACGTCCACTTTGATTGACAGATGAGGGATCATCAAATCGTGTCAATACACTGCTGTCTTGTAACTTCCTGCTACACAATGTCAGAACTAAGACCCTTCTCATCATAATACATAATTTCACTCATTAGCAAAGCTTGTCTTCTGCCCATAAGCACTGTACTTAGAAGAAATAAAGATGCTAGCTTTGCTAATAAATACTTACACAGTACTTTGGATTTGGATGCAGCATATTCCTATACTGTCGACTTAATGTGCTAATTAAGTTGCTACTATGTTGGAGTGGAATTAGGTTCATATAACAATAGAAAAGTAAGAAGCTAAATATCTGCCTCTTGGAACAAGTAAACAGAAACTCCAACATATTTATTTTCAAGTTCTATTTTGTGAATAATATAGAAAATATGCATTTGTTTATAATTATAATGATTAAAAATGCATTAGTGATTTAAAGCAAATTCACTTTGTCTTGGAAGAGTCCAGATGAAGTGATGTGAGATGAGAGAAATGAAATCATGTTTGAGGGAGTCCAGTAGTCATCCAGCAACAAGGCAAGCACTCGATCCCCATGGATCACAAATCTTTCTCCTGATACCCTTTCCTTCACTCTGCGAGTTCAAGGGAAAAGCCCAACACAATGTGGCTTTGGAATATAAGCAAGTGATCACAGGTTCAACAAAAATGACACCGCATTCACATCTTACACTCTTCCTGAGTTTTCACTATAGCAGTAGACCCTGACCTCCACCCATGGCCATAATGGCTCCAACAGTAGGGATCAAGGACTCCAGCTTGTCCATCATGTAAATGGCTCCATGACTCTCTAACTTACTGCTGGCTTTATGGTGGTGCTTGTTTTTGGTAAAACATGGTTCTACATTTAGCAATTACTCTCATTATGTAGGGGCACTATTACTTTGAAACTGTTAAAAAAAAAAAGGCAAAGAGATTTGAATCTACTCAAAAGTGTGAAGGAGAAGGGTGCTCCCTGTGGGGAATGGAGTGTGGAGAGAAGATGTGACACAGAGTTGGTTTACTAGTGTCTATGTACGGAGATAAAAGGTGTTCAGCATCACTGAAGAGAACTCTAGTTTACAGTTGTTTCATAAATACTATCAAGAAATAGTCCTACGCTTTAAACCTGAAGGAACAACAACTGTTTAGTGAGATGGAATTTCCCATTTCCCTGGTTTATCATCTCACACTATAGTTATAGATCTGGTTATTATATTGTACCTTATAAATACATGCAGTCATTAAACTTCAAATAACAAAGAATTATCAGAAATGGCAGTTTTTATTTTACCTCACTGAATAGATTTTTTTCTTAAGCAGACAAAGGATTTACGTAAGACTATAGATGTAATTATTGAAATAAATTATGTTATCATTTTGCTTTCATCCATGGGATGACACAGCTGGGTAAATAGATCATATGACTTTTTATATATCAGCTCCCAGGAAGAGTCTAGTTGAAAGAGGTGCTGTTCTATTTTTACTTCCAATTTTAATATACCATATAAAAAGAGGCAGATAACATAGGAAAACCTATACAATTTTATAGGAAAACTCCCATTTTAACATTTTTATTTGATGTTTTATTACATATCATCAAATTCATACTTTAATTTCTCACTGAACTCACATGCTTGGCTTACTGAATAGCAGTTTTTCTGACAGAGGCTGGAAAATGAATATTTATGAAAAAATTTACTTGTGATGTTTCTGGTTGCCTGAAAAAGCCATTGCAGAGCTACATACTCGGTATTTATATCCAAATGCCATCCACAATGTATGTGGTGTTTCTCATGAGCTTATACATGAGTGGTAAAACAGGCTCACACATTGTCAGCATTCTGAAATCAAACATCCAAGAGACTGTAGCAATGTAAGCACGGAGACCCAAGTTCTGTCTAGCACTCATGCGAACAGTCAGGTGTGGTGGAGTGGGCTTGGAATCTCCATGTTGGGGATGCAAAAGGCAGGATGTGGGGCTGGATGGTACCAGGTTAGCCAAACTGGCAAGTTCCAGGTTCTAGGGAGATATCTTGTTTTCAAAAATAATGTGGATGGGTCCTGGAAAACAAGGGATTGACCTTTGTTCAATTTCTCTTGGACTTACACATTCAATACCATGCCCAGTGAAGAATTTTTTGAACATTAGTTTAAAAACCATTAAGTGTGTCTCTTTCATTTCATGTAGCAATTTTTTAAACAATTTATTAAACTGTTAACTTCCAAATTCCTATTCAGAGTAAAACACGGTGGTTATGGTCATCACCTTTGTCTAAGAGCATCTAACACGGTACTGCATCTCATGTTCTTCGAAGAGATGGTTCTCGTGACAATATTGACTATAGAAACCTAAGGAGAAGCTCTACTGTATGTCAGTCACTTACATTAAAGGTTGGGAGCTGGTACGGCCAGGTTTATTGGCTGTAAAAGTATCCATCCCAAAGGAAGACTTAACTGCACTCAGGTCCTTAATGGAGTACCTGTTGGTCACACTGCCAATTTAGCCTCGTTTTGTGAACTCTAAGAGAGTGCTAAACTACTGGAGCTGGTAACAACAAACCAGCTGACCACAGCCTTTGTCTTCTCTGAAGTGAAAGCAGCCTCAATTGCAAATAGGTTGCTAAAGACCTCTTAGTCAGTAGGTATCTTTTACCAATTGCCAATTAGCAAACTGGATCAGTGTCTAAATGAAGGAATTAATGTGTGTTTGGTTTGCTTTCCTTTCTTTTTAAAAGCGCTTGTAATGATTTGGGGCTTCTAGCATTTCGTAGTCCTTTAATTTACTGGGCTGAGGTATGTGGCACTAAGGGTTGAACTCACTTTCCTGTCATCATGGCCTTGTTTGTTCTAGGGTCTCACATATTAGGTCTAGGATATTTTTTCAACTGCCTCGATTGACCCACTCCTGCCTCTCCCACAGGCTTAAACTTCTCTCTCACAGTTCCAAGGAAACTCAATGATGAACAAAGGTTTCACACCATACGTGTGCGCATGCACCAACAATGTCCTGGGCGCCTCCTCAGTGGTAGAGAATTCTCATCACTTCCGTGACCTTCTCACATGTTTTGCATGTCTTTCTGGTACCTGATACCCCTGTATCTCTGAGATGCTTTTCTACATTTCATATGTAAGGAACTAGGAATATTTCTAAAATCAAATCATCTCATTCTGACTTGCTATTGATCACAAATAAAGGATACTTCAATTCTGAGGTGTTGGCAGATGGTTTGAAATTGTCTGTGTTTATTGCTTTGCCCCCTGGGCTGACACACACCAGATTTTCTTTCTAGGACATGAAAATGGACCTTGGGGTGTAGCAATAGAAAATGATACTTTGAAGTCCCTTTACACTCATGTATGAGAAACAGTTGTGAGACTTTGTTTTTATCTTATCTTCAGAGTCCTTTCTTCACAAAGAGTGATTGTCCACAAACCTTTCCCAGATGGCTGAGGAACACGCTGGCGGAGGAGAGGGGGAGCAGAAATTTAAGAGCCGAATACCAACGAGGACTGTTGTGAAATAGTGTCCCCTGGACACAAGACCTTTATACTCAGAAACTCCAGGTACCTGTCAATGTCTACATGAACCTGCACAAGGTCACGGACTTTGACATTAAAGAATGGACTGGTGAGGTACTCTGGGAGCCCACCCTTAGCTGAGGAGCTACTGAGAGTTAGTGACTTTTAAGGAAGGCACTCAGTTCTCTTCATCTGTGGTCCTGGTAAACTGACCACGGTCCCGTCATGGTCATGGTCCTACATCCATATGTATGTGAACAGCACTAACCACACTCAATGGGAGACTGATAGTAACCAAAACAGGAACATGAGGATGGGAGAGGAATGACTGCAGTGGTTCAGGGCTGAAGGGAATTAGAGAGAGAAAGTCAGAAGGGGTCTAATCAAAATTCATTGTATTAATATATGAAATTCTCAATAAGTAAGTAAAACGAGTGAAAAGGCATTCTCATAAAGCAGTGGTTGTCTTTTCTAATACAATTAGAAACGATCATGCCACGTGGCAGGCCTCATAGAGAAAAACAAGGCAGTAACAACGCAAAATGCTCATGAACTTACAAATAAAGCAACATAGTAGGTGGGCAATCGAAGACCTCTTTATTTAAATGGCAGAAAATTACCAGCTTCTTGTTACAACTCTGATCTTGGAGTGAATAACATTTTCCCAGCCATCTGTATATTTCCAGGTGGTCAATCTAACTAGCTGGATTCCGTTCTTACACTGTCAGTAAAAAATACCTTGAACTTCTCATATTTAAAGAACAAGGAGTTCTCATCCTAGTGCTTAGTAGGTCAGAAACCTAAAATCAGGTAGAAGGCAGGGCCATACTCCCTCCCCAGGTGTTAGTATGAACTTCTTTTCTTATCTAGTTCTTTGGGGCTGCACAAAGCCTTTGACTTGTGGTTGTATCACTTTAATCCTCCCTAGAGTCAGTCTCAACCTTCAACCTTCCTATACTTCTCTCTCTCTCTCTCTCTCTCTCTCTCTCTCTCTCTCTCTCTCTCTCTCTCTCCCCTCTGTCTCATGTTCATGCTTGGTTTATTGCTATGTATTGTAATACATAAATTGCTATATATTGTAATACTAAATTCTATTTCAAGGTCAAGGCCTAAGAGTGACTTCTCATGTTTATAAGCTTTTGTTGTGCAAACCTTCTTCTTTTTCCTTTTCAAAACTCTTGGTTAAATAAAATTGACTACAGTCAATTACTGGAGGAATTAGAGGTAGGTGGGTTTGGAGTGACCTGGTTGGAGGAGGAGAGACCAGGGGAGAAGGAAGAAGATTTGATCAGGAGGAGAGGAACCATGAGCACATGGCCAGGGGAAGCCAAGGATCTGGGGTACACTGCTGGGGAGGTAGCCAGGCCTGCAGTTAGAAGAGAAGAATAAGGGTTATCCCCAGTCATTGTCAAAACCAAATAAAATAATTATAGTCTGAGTCTCAGTTGTTTAAAAGATAGTCTGAGATAAGCTTAAATTGTTTGTACTACAGTCTCAATTGACAGCCTGTACCCAATGGACTCTTATAAGAACTCTTGTTATTAGATTCAGGTCCTACGTAGATAACCCAGGATGATGACTTGTCAGAATCCTTAATTATACCTGTGAGCCCCAGGTCCCAGAGGAGGTCACATTTCAGAGGTCTGAATGGTTAGGTCATAAACCTGTGAATGTGGTCTCTGTAGATACCAAAGAATATTTCCTATTTTTACTATAATCTCTCCTATCCGTTTTTACTATACTCAAATGTCGCCACAGACCAGACGCCTAGGTGGGGGAAGCAAAGAGCAATGGGAACATGTAAACACAAGTAAGCTTCTTGTTTAATTTACCAAACAATAAAATGATGCTTTTTAAAAAATGATTTGAATATTGTGACTAAATTATTTGACATTTCTAATGTTCTCAAAGGGAAGTTATATTATCATAAATTATTCAAATAAATATGCATAAATAATTTAAGGCAGGTTTCTACAGTTAGAGTTACAGAGTTAAAGGTCAATAGCCAGCAGAAACCACAGTGTGCAGGTGCTTTCCACAGGGTCAGAGTTCTCTGGAAAGTGATCTAGAGTGTGGTGGGTGCTCTAATGTGCAGATAACGATGCCGAAGCAACTCTGACAAGCCCACGTAATGCGAGAGGATTATTGAGTTTCTCAGTTTGAAAGCAAAACAGAAGCACGTTCAGATAAATATAATCTTGTGGAATCTTATATCTATGTTTGGACATGTTATATTACACTATTTGTAATTTTCTTAATTTTTTAAATTTATTTATTGTTGTTTGTTTTTTTTGAGACATGGCAGCCTCGATCTCATGAACCTGCTTACTCAATCACTTGAGTCCAGGAAATTGTAAAAGTGTTCCCGAATGCCGTTGTATTTTCCTATGAATCAAATCTACCAGATTTCATACTGTCAATGTTATTTTTATTATAGTAAGCATGACCCTGAATCTTTACCAGTCTATGAGGGAGCACTAGGCTAGACACTATATATGAAGATGTTTTCTGGCTTTGTGGAGGGGAGACTTGGATGAGGGACAATATTTGAAATGTGAATGTATAAAATAATTTAACAAATAAAGCAACAGTGTAATCATAAAAAGCAATGGAAGAAACTTCAAAGTGTCCAGCTCAGTGAAAGAAGCCAATCTGAAATGTTCAATCAATGTATGATTCCAACTTTACAATGAAGATATTTATCTGTTGTTACAATGGCAGCCTTGTGCTCCAAATCATAGAATAGATAGCATCAATAGTTAACTCTAATGTAAAGTATGGGCATTAAATAATTATGCTGGTAAAAAAGAAAGGAAGGAAGGAAGGAAGGAAGGAAGGGAGGGAGGGAGGGAGGGAGAAAGGAAGGAAGAAAAAAGATAGGCTGGCTTATACCAACTCTACCACATGAGGTACAAAAGTACACAGGAGAAGCTATACCTCAAGTTGTGAATTTCAGGCTTTCTGGATCTAAAAGTGTGTACCACATCTTTTCGTTGGATGCTGAGCAGAGACAACTGACCGCAGCCCTGAGACTTTAGGGTCTGTTACATGTCTGTAGAATGTCTCCAGAACATTCTACAGCGTACCATGTTGCTGCCCTGGGATGCTCAGCAGGTTAGGGTTGTGTCAGTAGCTTTGAGTTGTTACTTCTTCAGTTTTGTGTGATACTATTAGGATGTCACAGCAGTGTAAGTCTAGGCATGGTGTAATAAAGTTTTATTGAGAGAATACGAGTTCTGTAAAACATAAAAGATGACATACATTAGGTGAGCTCATGGTCTTCTATTTTTGAATATGAAGGGACTGAGATTTTGTTCGATATATTCTTGACCTGATATTAATCTTGTTCTGTCTAGAAATAGAACAGGAAGAGAGAATTCCATCTTATCTGAACTACCTTAATGAAATATGGGATAAGGTGCATTTGTGAGAAGCTGGCTGAAGACCATTTTATTTATTAAGTGAATTTTGAAAACTAGTGATGTACGCTCAAGTCAAGTTCTGCTAATAGCCGTGAATGACTTCATCTCTATGTGTAATTTTTAAATAATAAGCAACGCATGTCTCTAACTTCAGTACGGAGAAGACAAGGCAAGCATAGGAAGATAGTCCCTTGAAGACCTAGCTGAACGAACTACCTAGAAAATACTTCTCAAAACAAAGATTCCTTTTTCTCCCCCAAACCCCACAAAGCAGCTGTAAGCTAAGCATGTAGTGTGGAAGGCACTATAGCTGTCTATCTTTTCTTTTCCACATGGCTTAGCTCACTGCATACATCTGGCTTTAACTGGGGGATCAAGTGCTGGGAAAAAAAAAAAAAACATTTTCCTGATTGGAAGTTTTTAGAGGAAAAAAAAAACCTCAAAATGTTTTATAACAATTAATTCCAGATGATTTTATAAGTTGAACATCTCTCCTTTAACCAAGGAGTTTTTGATAAGTTTTGATAGTCTGTGGCTATCTTTGTATCTAAGGTTTTGGTGCTCTTAGTCTTGAAACTGTATCTGCAATGTATTCCACATTGTTTCTTTGCTGTTAAAAGCCGGAGATAGATGTTTATCCATGCCAAATGTTTCAAACAGTCCCATAAAGTTTGGCTAGAGAAGCAAACCACTGGAAATCAGTAGTGATACAATCAAGGGCTGACTGGGAAAGTAGAAATCTTCTCAGAGGATACATTTTACCCATAAGCCAAAGATGCCAATGTTAGTGTGTTGGCAGGGGACCATGTTATTCAGATAATCTACTGAAGGTAGGTTTAAAATGGAGAGAAATCCTGATAAACCAGTGGAAATCTGGGAACATACAAAGTCAAGAATGCATTTAATATACCTAGCCTTCTGACCATCATAGTTCAACCCACCCCATCTATAACAATATAGCAAGCATATGTATATATGCATATATATAATCTGCCCACAATGTACCCCCTCTAGAATATCATGAGATTATCCTGTAGTCATTTGGTTACTGGGCACTGTGATGTGTAGCTGCTAGTCAGCAACACAGAGCATGTGGTTGAAAAAGATAAAATAAAAATTTAAAAAAATGCAAAATGTTTTCTACTGATGTCCTGTCATTTTGCTAGCCAAATCACCATAAATTGGCAATGCAAGTATCCCTTTGATAACAAGGTATAGTCTATATTAACAGTTTTTCCTGATAACAATGTCAAACAAATATTAAGAAAGACAGAAAGTTTCTTACGATCCCAGTACTGGGGTTTAAGTGAATATCACTTATCTCAGGAGTTGGAGAGGCACCTGTGTGATATAGCTGGCCCACATTTCTAAATAGGGTCAAAGGAAATTAGAAAGTCCCTTACTCAGCATATCATGTAGCATAAATACAACCTACATCATCTTATAGCACACTATGCACAGTGAATTCTAGGTATAAGTTCATCTATTACAAAAGTACCCTTCACACATAAAGACACCAGTGAGATCATTCTTTTAATCGCTAATCACTGTAAATGCACCATAGATATCATCTGTGCCATTGAGGATTTAGCTGTGTTTTTAGGTATGTTGCTTTTCATCATGAGCAAATGTAGCAAACATTTGTATTTTTATTTAAAGTTATACATGGAATAAATTCTTTTTATATTTAATTTTTAATGTGCATAAGATCTGTAATTTCTGTAATTTTTTCTTTTCTTTTGAGATTATGATTATATCATTTCTCCATTCACTTTCCTCTCTTCAAACACTCCCTGTGAGACCGCCTACTTGCTTTCAAATTCATGGCTTCTTTTTTTAATCAATTGTTATTACATGCATATTTATACATATTTATTCCTAAACAGAACCAGCTCAGTATGTATAATGTTACATTTATGTCTGAGGGTTGCCAATTTAGCATAGGGTAATCAGTTGGTGTGACCTTCTGTGGGCAAGACTATTTCTCTTAGGTTTCCTTCCTTGCTTGCAGTTCGTTGGATAGGACAGAAACCTCATGGGCTTTTCCCCATCTGTCTGGAAGAAATTCTTAAAAGCAGAATTCCTAAGCCAAAAGGAGGATATGTCCACGCATATGTTGGCTCTACTTCTGCAGCTGAGTAGGAATCTGAAATTAGTGAAGCTGTGTTCTCCCCAGAGAGTACATGTTAGTCTTGACTTTCAGTAAGTTAAATGTTTTAAGGTACAGGTAATATAACAGATGAAAACTTGAATCATTATTGCTATATGATTTCTGCCATAACTTGAGAAGACTTACAAAGTACAGGCTTCTCCTTTAGAGTATTTATTATTACCTAAACCCAGTGAAAAGAAAGCTACTTGGAAAGTGATTGAGTGTAGAGAACAGCAGCTCACAGGACTGTAGTCCTTCTAAATGGTTTAACAGTGATGTAGTGACAATTGGTTGGGCATTTCCTTTGTTATCGATATCATGTGAGCATTTCCTTTGTTATCGCTATCACATACCAGTGTTTCTCTAGAAACCCACCCTTATCTGTGACTGTTACCATTTCATCACAGCCAGGGAAATTCTTTGACTTCTAACAATGGACTTTGATGACAAGTATCTACATCTGTGCTCACCTTAAACTAAAGGAACAAAAAGATACTAGGGAGTCCCTCAAACTTTTTCTGTCTACAGTTACATTTATGTGCCTCTTAAAGGCATGATCCTAAAAGTTAAACATACACAATATGTTCATAGACAATCATACAGTTAAGACTTATGAACTCTAAAGTTTGGGAATTGTCCCCTTAACTATGTTAACACTGTTTTCACAGAGTTTAAAACACATATCCTAAAATAATAGTCATGTGTGAGTATTTACTTAAACAATATTTCTTTGATCGATGGATAGCATTAATCAATGTTCTCTCAACATCTGATGAGATTCTGACATCATTGCACACTCAAGGCGAAGTCCTAGAAGGTGGAAGAGAAATGATTGACACTTCCTTCAGGATCCTCACATTAATGTCTTTTCTACATTCCCTTCAAGATATCCACACTACTGTCTCCTCTCCTTCTAGAATTTTGAAAAAGAAGGTTTCAATATTGGCTGTGTGATATATACATATATGTACACAGGGTATCTAAACTCTTGATTTTGTACATTTGACTGATTGAGCTATCGTTTAAGCCTTGATAACACCTCTTTAAAGCATTTTTCTCTATAATCTCTATTAAATTTAGAAGGACAAATTTCAATAGATAACTTTATGTAGGGGAAATGTGAGATAATGCTAAATTCTACACACCTCCCACCTTGGCAAAAATTGTCTCTAGACCACATTTTTCCCTTATCTAAAAGCTAAGTATTTTCTTTTCATTACTTTCCAAAACAAGGTTATGACAAAGTCCTGTTAATCAAGTCAACTGTGATCCTTATACATGGATTCTATAGAGGCAGGTCTGTTTTAGGAGACTGTCAGTTGAGAAGCACTACAATGAGGTTCAAAACACCCTCTAAAAAACCTCTATTAGTGGATCTTGGAAATTGACAGGTTCAGCCTTTAAAGAAGAATCTAGTATGAAATAACAATAAGCTCTCCTGTTGAAATTCAATTGTCCAACAGTTTATTAAGAGTTCTACCAAAAGCACCAATTTCAGGAATATGTGAGATTCCAGTTCAAAGCAATTCCAGATTATGACTCAATCCTGATGGAGCTTCCTTCTCTATCTATCTCAACATGATACATGCTCTATGTATTTACATGATCAGGAAAAACTATCACAAGAAGCAGAAAATGTTCATGGCCTAGATTTCTACTGCATTCCATCAATTTCTGTGCTGCTTGAAAACAGCCATTTTATCCAACATGCTCAGAAAATACAGTATTTTCTAAGTAAATACTTGCTAATGCCTGGATAGGTGAAACATTCCAGCCTACTTTATCCCACTATTTCAGAGATTTTCCAAGCCTGGTTGAATGTTAGAAACACTGTATTACCATTGAAATTACCATAGTCAAACATCTACTGATTTCAAAAAAAATTTGAAGCTTCAGTGACTGTTCAGGACATTGTCTGACATACTGTTTTTGTTTTTTTGTTACAAATCTCAATTTGGTTCTGGTTCCTTTAATATTATAGGGTATATTTAGGAAATATGCATAAAAGCTATCAATGTGAAGATATTAAGAGTTGTAAGTTAATAAGAAATTGCTAGTTAGTGATGTACTACAGATAGAAACATATTTAAATGACTATTGTAACTTGAAAATCAACTTTAAATGAAGAAATACTACATTATCTCCTTTTGTTTCTTGCTCCTCTTTCCCCAACCTCTATCAGAAGTAGTAATAGCCTTCCATGATAAAAAAAAATGAACCTGAATGACCAACTCTGAGGAATAATGTCAAATGCCGTGGGTCACTCTGGTTACTTAAGATTTTGTGAATGACATAAGACTTGAGAAGAAGTAAAGGAGAGTAAATAAAAACAAAAAACAAACAAACAAAACTAAACAGAAATCTGGGGCCACAGAGCAGAAGCAGAGTTGGATGGATGATTTCTGCTCAAGATGGTAATGTCAGGCCTACAAGGGTATTAGTGTGAACAGCTTTGGGGACTGGCAATATTTCAAACCATTTAGTAGGATGAAAAAAGAAAAGGCCAAATGTAGCACCTCAACGTGGCTACTGTCTCTGACATGTAAGTAGCCCAGATATGATACATAGAGTCCCTCAATCTAATACTCTAGGAAAGGCTCTTCCAAAGAAGTTTGTTATAAAATATTCTCTAGAATAGCCAATGTGAAAAAGGCCTATTCCACTGTCTGCCGAAAAACGGACAGGATCTCTAGTAAAAACTGTTAAACCCACCCCACAAATTTTTAATATGAATATTAAGACACTGAAAATGCGTTCAGGATAGAGCATACTTACGTACAGTTCCCCAACACACAGTATTATCACCTCTCTACTACACGGCTTGAGAGAATCACTGCATTCTAGCTGTGGGATTTTGAATTAAAATGGTCCATAGGCTTATAAGCAGTGAAATTACTGGAGGTAGGACCTTGTTGGAGTAGGTGTAGTCTTGGAATAGGTATAGCCTTGTTGGAGTAGATACGGAGAGCATATACGACTGAGGCTAGGTTTGAAATGTTCACCTCGGGCTAAGTATGACTGCTCTTCCAGCTTCCCAATGATCCAGGTGTAGAACTGCCAGCTTCTTCTCCATCACAATGTCTGCCTGAATGACATCATGTTTCCCTCCATGATGATAATGGACTAAACCTCTGAACTGTAAGCCAGCCCCAGTTAAGTGTCTTTTGTAAGAGTTGCCTTGGTCATGATGCCTCTTCACAACAAGAAAACCCAAACTAACACACTAGCCTTCCCTGAAGCTTTGAGGCAAAACTAGGTCCCAGGTCCTAGGATGTACCTGATTTGGGTAGGTTACACCATCCCTGTTTGCTCTATTATCTGCAATTTCAAATGATTCTGCTGAAAATTAAGGACACAAATAAAGATACAAATAAGAATAAGAGTAACACTAAGAGGAGGAGGAGGGAAAAGAAAGGAGGATGAGAAAATGATGGGGAGGAGAATGAGTTCATATAACTTGTGACAAGCTCTCTGGGTCACAGCTCATGCCTCATTCCTCCACTGCCCTCTCATGTGGCTCTGTGTGTTTGCTATACTACAGACAGGCATGTGTACCTCAGATCAGGTATAGATTCTTGCAGCTAGTTTGATGTTGAATGCCAAACAAATCACTTATGGCAGATCTGAAGCCCCATATTCCCTCCACGAAACCCAACCCTTGCTCTGGAAGGAGAAGCTTCTCTCTCTTCCCACGCATCTTGAGTAAGTCATAGCTGCCACAGAACCCAACAGCCTGCTAATGCTCCATTTTAAAAGGATAAACAGTACCAGCACCCATCAATTTTCTTCTAACGAGCACAATGTAAATGGATGTGGTCCCCTAGAAGCCTGTCTTTCAGAGTTCAAGAGTCCAGAGAGTATGGCTGGATTTCCATTCTCCGTCAGCATCCCTCACCTGGAGTCCAGATCCAGAGACAGAGCTAAGACAGAAGAGCTTCCCAGAGGTGAATTCGAAAATGTAAATTGTATGCAAAGACTACAAAATGTGAACAGATTGAAGAAACAGATTGGCTCTCAAGGACAAAGCCTGCATTTATATATCCTTCCTGAACCACAGGACCATGGCTTTATAAAGCTAAGCAAACTAAACCTTAACTTTCTGCACCTGCCTTTTCATTTTTCTATTCAGTACACACACACACACACACACACACACACACACACACGCACACGCACACGCACACGCACGCGCACGCGCACGCACACGCACACGCACACACGCACACGCACACAAAGAGAGAGGGAGAGAGAGAGAGAGAAGACAGTAAATAGGTTAGCCCTTCAGTCACAAGCACTCCATAATAGATAGCACATGTATGTGAAATCATAATCCATGGACCTTCTCTAAGAAGTGACAAGTCTACAGGCCTAATCTAATAGGCCAGTAAGATGGAAACACGAATGAGGGAGAAAGCCAAGGGCTGAGGATTCAGTTTGGTAAATTGCCTTGTAAGTCATTTAAAAGCTTTTTTTACTCCCCAAAAATGTCTTTAAAAAAAGAATTTTTAACTCAGTGCTTCTAAAAATGGTTAATTTAATATTTCCCTTTAAGGTTTTATTTAGAAATATAAAAATGTGTGTAATACATCCAAAAGGTAAAATAATAATAATAATAATAATGCTGACATTTTATTAATAATAATTATATATTATTACTTAAATAATTCTATTTATTATAATTAATACTAATTGCAAATCATTATTAAATTAAATAATTTATTATTATTACTATTATTATTTTTTTTAAATGCATAAGTAATGCCATGATGACTTTAGGGGCAACAGAGCCCTTTTTAATGTATCTAACATACAATTAGTGGGTCTGCCCTGGCCCTAGCTATACCCTTGTTTATTCAGTATTAATGCATAATAATGTGAAAAGGTAAAATGTCCTAATTGACCAGCTCTGACCCCAATGCTGTTCTCATTGAACAAGGCATTTGTCATGTGAAAGATTCTTAGCCATTAAAAGATACCTAATTAATAGATTATATAAATATGAGTCAATTTACACACTCATGTTCAACCTTTTATATGAAACAAAGTCTAATGAAATTACCTTATCACTTTCAGATTTAACTGTAGATTTTGTCAAAAAAACAAGTTTTTGGTTTTTTTTTTTTTTTTTTTTTTTGCATCATCTCTCCGTCTAATCTAGGTGATTTGTTAGCAGCCACATAGATTTTTAAGGTAGGTTTCACATCCTTCCCCTGTGAGTAGTTTTCTTGATACAGAATTTTCACAGCCGTGGTTGTAAAACATGTTTAAACATAGAACATTTTTGTATACTTGTAACTGGGATCCATCATTCACTGACATTCACCAAGAGGCTGTATTTAAACCTTTACAGCACCTTCCCTTATCAAAGGAGCAGTTTGGCATTTGGTATTTGGAGACAGCTATAAAGTAGCACCATCTGGACCACTCTGTTTCAAGAGGGACATCAATTTTTATCCTTGCTGGATCCTGCAGGAATACTCTGGCCAAACTCAGCATAAGCATGAGTCTGCTATAATTCAGTCATCCCTCTGTGGCCCAGGGTATTTGTGGCAGAAGGAAATACTTGAGTTCATATATTTGGGTAAAAAAGAAAACTATTGTAAGATAGATATTTAGCCTCAGAAGTATGAGACTTTTATCTTACCTTGTCTGATAAAATACCTGGCATTGGTGGTTTCTTAAGTTCTGTACTGAATATATACATTTAAAGACTTATCTTGAGACTCAGTTCAGTTGGACACTAAAAGCATCCTTGTATCTGGGGGCAAAAATATAGTTCCCAAACCTGACACATATTCCCTATGTAGAAACTAGAGGCATTTCAAAAATGGAAATTACAGGTTGGCTGCCTTTTCTTTTTAAAAAAGTAATTACTAAAATCTATCTGGCAGATAAGGACGTCAGATAATGATGAGGAGAGAAAAATGGCACATTTCGGCAAAGCAACAGACAAGTCAACAGGGGAAGGGAACACACAATTGGAAATAATGACACAGAGAGAGGTAGCAATTGGCCCTTATCTCCTGCAAATGTACAGACGGAATAAAAGGGAAGCAAGTGCTGAGAAAATGAGATCCCGCTTCCATGGCACATTCCTTTCTACTTTGGGGAGTTGCTAAACATCTGAATTACAACACAAGCATCATTAATAGTAGAGAAAAAAATGAACACGTGATTTCTTTTAATTCATAAGATTTCCTCCAGGAATCTGAATGGAGCTTTATTCATCCTAGGATTCCACAGACCTTATGACAGACAAGTTTATACCTGGTATTAGCAACTAAAGGACCCACAGGGAAGATAGTGGGGTCCAAGGGAGAAAAATTGAGATAGGTGAACCACTGACCTCATTGAGAACATTTCCAAAACTGTGTAAACAGTGTATGTTTCTCTCGCCAAAAGCCACTGTTTTAAATGAACATACTTAATATCTATCAGTGTCTTTTCCTAAATAAATAGTTCAGTGTCTCCCCCAATGTATTTGAATATTATGAGTGGCATATAAAGCAATATAAATGATATACTTTTAAAAGTAGGTTATTTCAAACCAAATTTAAGTAATTTAACTGCTACGAGAAAAATCACTTCATTTGGCAGATGTATTTTTATACCAATAATCACATGTTCTAGCATAGACACATGAGATGTGATAGTCAGGTTCTTATACATCCTAGATCAAAACTTTCATATTGTTGGGTGTTATTTATTGAAAACATGTTACTATGCATGCTTGTTCACTAAGGATTTCAACATGGAGTGGGGAAAGGAAAATCATTAGCTAGGTTTAAGCCCAAATTCACCTAAAAATGGGCAGAGATGATGAAGGATCTGTCTGTCCTAAGGTTACCTACAAGAGGAAGGGAGGAAGTTGCCCACTCAACACATGATGTTTATCTACAGTGGAGAGAAATGAAAATTACCTCAGGTGTGTGAATAAGAATCAGTATCACTTGAAACCTAATCTTCAGTCTGAATTTGGTCTCAGGCTCCTGTCTTGATCTATGAGATCACTGATGTATGTGGAGTCCCAAGTCCATGTTAGCAGAGGCAGAGTTGGTGTAATTAGAACTGGATGGAAGTCAAGTTTGTCACAGAGAGCTGTTGGGTGGCAGCATCGTTGAGTGCCACACATTAGCATGCCAGTATAAAAGGGAGCAACAAAAACTAGGAGTGGGCTCAGATTTGGAATCCTAACTCCTTTGAATGAGTTGAAAGTTAGTCATGGGTACTTAGTGTGTTTGAAATTAGCCTGGCTACATATCTGTAGCCTGCCTCAAACGCAATAAACAAACAAACATAAAAATCACTAGCAAGGAATCACCCCTGACAAACATTAGTGAATTAATCAACATTTGGAAATATAATGAAATATTTCCATAACATTGTTAAATTATACAGGCAGGAAGGCCTAACAATGCTATTTTGTTTCTTGCCAACTCCGATTTCAAACGACAGATCTGTTACATTTTCTAGGAGGCTAGATTTTATTCTGATTGTGATAGTTACCTTGTTTTCCCTTGTTTTCATTAAGATGAAATTTATCATTAAGACAATGTATTATTTCTGCTGTTACTGCTGCACAAAGACATCTCCTGGGAGCATTTAGGAGTCCCCATGAGCAGGACCCATGATGTAGGGTTCTGGTTTGATTGGCTTAGAGTGGTGTAGCTGTATACCCGTGTTTCTTCATGGTTCCTCAGATGAAGGTAACCTTGAGAACCATTGATTTTACCCTTGATTTGTACTTTATGAAGAAGTTTGTGGCAGAGCAGAGCCAGGAAACCACCCAGAGTGAGAGGAGGAGCTGAATCTCTTCTCATCCTCAGATATACTGCCTCTCAGTGTGGGGACATTTGGGGATAGAGGGTATCTAAGGTAGCAGAGGTCATGTGTAAAAAGTCTGAATCAAAATCTGAGATTTTGACATGGCTTTCTCTAGTGGTTGCACCTGCCCATATAGGTACTCAGGTATCTGCAGGCAGCATGTCCAAATCACAAGGAAATCAATTTTGCAGCAAGTTATAACAGTGGTATTTTAGTCGCTGGTTGCAGCATCCTCCAAAGCTGGCCCACACCGCTGACTTTCCTAAAGCTTAGCTTTCCAAGAGAATATGTGGTTCCTTACATTTCATCAAATATTTTCTTCTAGAGGAGAAATAAAAAAGAAAAATGGTTCATAAAGCAAAATAGAACCATGTCTACCTAAAATAACTAGAAAAAAAAAGAAATATGTCAACTCTACATTTTATGCAGATTTGATAAAGTAAGTCAAAAATTTATTTTCTTCATTTAAACAATTATTCTCTAAATATACTAGGGTGATATATAAAAATAATGTTTAGTTTTCACTATTAAAGCAAAGTTGGGTAGACATTCTTGCATTTCCACATGTATATTTACATACAGAAAATGAACAATGGTCTAGGATTTGTGGAAATTTTGCTTCTGCATTTAAGCCTATTTTGTGAATGCACACACTTAAAGGAATTCAAAAAGCAAGAACATATGTTAACCTACAACTAATGAAGACATCACATCATTAGAAAACACAAAAGCAGTTCCTCAAATATGATGTTGTGAAGGAAAAGCTGGCACTCTATGAATGTGACCGCGAAGGTGCACTCATGCCCCTTCTACAATTTAGCACTGAGCAGAAGATCCTGAAGATCTCCATGTCTCCAACTAATGTTGGAATTGACTAAATGTATAGAACAAAAGTAAGTATAAAGCAATTTGTCTTTTGATGGTCTAGTCAGTAGTGTTTGACAGGCTTAGAGCCACAACTTCTGATTACAAATATTAAGGGTAACTTTTTTCTATGTATATGGAGCGTTGTCATAAGAAGCATAGCCATATCAGTATAGCGTGAGTACTCTAAGCATGTCTTGGTGATAACCAACAGCTCCTTAATTGGACATAAGGCACAAGAGGAAAATCATGTCTGGTACTGAAAATGTAACCAAATGCAAATGACAAATGTGTCTTGGGGAGAAGTTATAACTGACATTTTACTAAACAGCATTATCAATAACTTTGTGCTCAATATTTGTCCTTAGACTGAAAGAAAAGCATAGAACTCACCTGTCATCAAGGGAATGTCTCTTTATATAAGACATTGACCATTACAGAAAACCACAACAGATCAAAGTTCAGAGATGTGACATCTAACCTATGAATACATCTGTAACCTACAGTTCAGGTATCATTGAGGAAGAGGAATTAGATAGAATATAAGATCAAGAGGATCATGGAGTTTCAGTGAGATTGTAAGTCCTGGAAATACTTGAAGTATACATGTGAAGTCTCATTAACATGGATGACTAAGCATGAGCTGAACAAGGAGGGTACCAATACATAAACTGATGTGGATTTTAGGAAGCGTGTGTGTGTGTGTGTGTGTGTATGTGTGTGTGTGTGTACATATCTGTATTTCTTGTTTTGCAGCAAATTGCTGTTTAAGCTTTGCCTTCTTACAATGTTAGAAAATCAACAGATAATCTATCCTATGTCTTGGGAGGTTTTTCTAGAGTAGTTAGGTAAATATAGAGATAATGATTTTAACATTAACCTACCAAACCTATCTGGGAAAAACAAAAATACAATGTAGCGTTGAAGACATGTGAGAACTACGACAGTAGAAAATCTGAATCATATGCATTGCCTACTTTCCATTTGTGTAAGTTACTTCACCACATGCAGGGTCTACTCCTGGAGCTTTCATTGTCTTATATGAAGAAATATAATGCGTAACTTTCAAAAGTATTGACTTTTTGAAAAGACTATACACATACATTGTTTTATAGAACACTCTTTGACATAAAGGTATATTGAAAATATTATATTTTGGAGCTGGAAGGTGTCTCAGTGTTTAGGATCCCATTGTACTGCTTTCACAGATGAGAACTTGGCTTCCAGCACTGTGTCGATGGATCATAAGTACTTGTAACTCGAGTTCTAGGGTGTCTAATACCCTTTCTACCGTCCACAAGAATCCATACTCAAGTGCACATATCCACGAAGAGACACACACTCAATTACAGTTTGTATGCGCTGCATTTTAACCACAAGATGCGGATTATTTTTATTTCTCTCTCATCAACGGTTGAACTTTTGTCTATATAAATACAACTATCCAGAATGTTTTCCCTTAAGTGACTGATGGATATGTACATATGTGGGGATTTATCCATATTCCTGAGTAATTCTGGAGTCCTCAAAAAAGTAAGCCAAGAAAGAAATGTTTCAAGGCTAAACAGAAGCTAAATGGATGCAAAAATCTGAATGTTGTCATAAAACGTGGGGAATTGGAGTCCCACATTCTTCAGTGGATCTTCCACTCCTGAAAGGCGATCTGCAGCTCATGAGTTCCCAGCCAAATGAAAATACTCTTCAAGTTGTGTTTCATTTGGTGACTGTTTCACACAATCATCTACAGTGCCTTTAAATAGCAGCTGTCATTTTAAAAAAGTGGGGGAAACGGCAGGGAAAATAATGTATGAAAGCTTCGCCACTGAGCTCTGTGAAGGCGCTGATCTGAAACAACAGCTTCGCGCAGTTCAAAATGATATTAATTGGTTATGTAGAACGATGTCTAAAATCCATCTGTCATCTGTTGACACTGTTATATACTGTTAGAAAAATCTCTAGAAAATTAAAAGAAAATGAAAATATGATATACAAATTACAAAATCACCTATAGAATCACTTATAGAATTCACTGTGCCGGGAACACAGTGAAGGCTTGTTGAAGTCTTCTTTTTAACAATAAACTCATTTAAGAGTGACAATAAACCCTGGGATGCAAACAAAAAATTTCAAATGAGCGACATCATTATACTAACTGTAGGAAGCTAGTCCCCAATGCTAGGATTCTGTAATTTTAAAGGTAATCATTATTTATCAAAGAATATTTTAGCATAGCTTATAGTGTATTTGTTTAATGAACACTGGGTCATGTATCAGACATAAGAAAAATGCCATACCATGATCAAACATAATATATCATGGGAAGATGTTAATGCATTGATCTTATTTTTCAAAAACATTTTATAAACGCTTTTATCAGTCTGTGCCACACTGCCTCTGCAGCTACTAAGTATCATGTTCAACCATCAACCACAGGGTCATTCAGTATTTGTGACTTGGGGCAAAAATAATAAATCAGTAGCTGAATGAGGTCAATCATTTCCTCTCTAGGACGAATTGCTAAAATAATGAGCTCAGTAAAGAAAAGCTTCTCTATTTTGTATGTGAACGTATATAATAACAATCTCACTTCTTTCTTTACCCCTGGCAACTTAAACACCCACCAAAACTGATTTCTTTTTCTTTTTGGTAATTTTCTTTCAACAAAGTATATGAAGAGCCTTATTTCTCTATTCCATAAGACTTCAGTCTGTATTCTATGTCCTCTCTGAGCTGACAGGGTCATAGATGGTTTTTAAAAATGACACTCAGTTTACTTCAATGTTGTCTCTTGCATCTCTTTGAAAATTCAAGAAAAGAACAGAAGCCTGCTCTCAGATTTTTGGAGTAGTCTAAGGATAGACCTAACAGAACAAGGAGGGGGTTGAAGATCAGTGAAACCTTGATCAATTCCACAGAAGTAAAAAAGGGAGGCAAAATTACAAGATCATAAGTCTCAGCCAGAGACGTGCAACCATGTCTGAAGCAGTGGTAGGAAGTAGACCTGACTATGACCGATGTCCAAGTGAGTAGCTCTCACTTTTGGTACTGTGGATTTTTATCCCTGGCTAGAACTGGTGGCACTAGGAAAAAGAATCACTAGGGACCTTTTATGGAGAAGGAGACCAGATGCATCATGCTATCATGCTATGGTCTTTGGGGAGTTTGTTACAGACATAATATTGATTCTGGGTGCCAAAACCATGCAAGACAGATCAAGAAAAGCAGTGAGTGACCTGAAACAGTGAATAAACTAAAGTCACTGTAAGAAAGCCTGAGGATTAGAGGAAGTGAATTTAAGGCACACAGGCAGAAGAATCACAAATGGAAGGAAGTTCAGTTACCAAAATATGAAAACACATAAGTTCCCCTTATGTCCACAAGGAAACTTGTTCCCCCCTCAGCATTCAGTCTGTCACTGAAACACCATATTCGCTGACCATAATCTTCCCTACATAAATCTCACCTTCTTCCCTGACCTCCTGATATCCCTCCTTTAATAGCTGCGAAAATTCACTTTTGTCTGTCATGTTCCAAAGATGTTTCCTCATGTGTTTTAGACTGCCTACAAACAGTAATCTTGTTTAAGAGCTATGGTGGCTAGACTATACATGGTAAATAGTTTAATTAATATTTATGTGCTTGTACATATACATATATGTGTAGTAAATGTGGGAGAATCATCCATACTCTCAACATAGTTCTTGTAACAACATAAGAGCTTTTTAACCTTGAAATATAAAAGCACTCAGGACACAGAAAACACAAATTTGCATATGTGTAGACACTTAATTAACCCAGTTTTAAGCTCCCATACATGATATTTAAAGTTAGTTTAGCCTATTAACTTTAAATAGATAGTTTAAAAAATTCAAAGGCCATATCTTGATAATCCCATTAATGTCACAGAGAATCTATGAGTCCATGGGTCTCCAGGGCAATTGAATGCTTTTTAATGGGAATGCCACATGCACTTTTGTTGACAGGGCACTAGCATCAACCCTGTGCTTTATCATAAATTCCATCACAATGTCAAGGCGACTCCTACTGCCATTTTCAATAACAGGTTTCATTGTGTGTTTGTTTTTTTTGTGTGAAATAATAAGAAACCCAAAGTTCTGATTATATCCCTACACGTGACCGGCATCTCAGTATAGAAAAAGGCTGCAGTATAGATTGTGCTTGGATACAAAATTAGGATACACAGTTATTGCAGCGTTCTGAATGCATTCGTAAAGTAAGAAGTCAATAAAATAGTAACCGTATTTTATTATGGGGGAGGGAAATAAACTCAAAGACTTAAGAGACTCCCTGATTAAAGTAAGGATTTTCGTTTGAAAATTTAATAAGCAAAACTGCAGAGAGAGACATATGGTCAATAGAGCATGTTATAATCAGTTCGTACGTACAGCCTTTTAAAAAGATATTTTGTATTTAATGTGTGTGTGTGCATGTGTATCATCTCTGTGTGTGTCTATGTGTATATACTAATCTGTCTGTGTTTGCATCTGTATGTCTGTGTGTCTGTGTTGTGTGTCTGTGTATGTTCCTGTCCTTTGTATGTATGTCTATGTGCATGTGTCAGTGTATGCATCTCTCTCTCTCTCTCTCTCTCTCTCTCTCTCTCTCTCTTTCTCTCTGTGTGTTTATGCATCTGTATCTCTCTCTCTCTCTCTCTCTCTCTCTCTCTCTGTGTGTGTGTGTGTGTGTGTGCAAGCTATAGTACCCATGTGATGGTCAGAGGAAAGCTTGCAGGAGTTGCTCTCTCTATCTATCATGAGAGCTCTGGGCAGTCAAGCCCCTGAGCCATCAGTTGGATCGCTGGACTTCTTATTCTTATTAGTTTTTTCTTATGTGAGTGTAAGGAATCAATGTTGAAGGAATTTCTGGAGATAGAAGCTATTATAAACAAAATTGCCAAGGTAAACTAGTTTAAAGTACCTCTTTGGCTGGTCTACAAATAATTCACATTTTTTTCAATGTGCAAAACATCTCTTGATAAAGGATAGAACCAAAAGACAAACTCTTAAACATAGTTTCAGGCTACTGTTTCAACAAACTTTAGCAAACCCAAGCGAGGGAATTCAGGTTAATATGCAGTGGGATTAATTATCTTTAAGAATGAACAAGCAATTAAAAATGCCTCCCAACAGTCACTGTAATTGCTAATAAATTTGCAGACGCTCTTAAAACTGACAACTTGTACAAGGTCCCTAACTTTAATTTTCCTTAAATCCTTAATCTTCTTCCTTGCCACAATTCTGTGTTAGGGAATGGTGGAAGGATCAGAATATCTTGAATAGTGGGGTTTTTTTTTCCTTCAAATACCTAGGATGTATGTACCTCAGTGTGAAATCAAAGACCTGTCTTGAATGGAGTCCTTAGGATCTCTAGGTGCCATTTTGACCAGCATTAATTTGAAATAAAACACACCATTATTTATTTCTCACCAATGATCTGAGAATTCAGAATCTCTCTGAAGGGGGAAGTAACTGATGCCTTCTATGCTGTAAACAGACACCTGTGAATGGCCTTGTTCCTCAGAAGTGAAGACTGTGCAAGAAAATTTCAGACATTGGAAAGCACAGCAGAGCATAAGGAGGTTAAGTCACATGCACCAGGAGCCATTCTTGCTTCAGCAGGCTCTGCCCAGGCATGGCGACCAAAGAAAGAACATAGTTCAGGTTCCTAAAATATTCACAAACTTTGTCTCTCCCACTGCCAAAAAAATGGATCCTCTCAGTGCAGGGAAGATAGCTCTTTTAGCTGCAAGCCATTCTGTGCTTAGCCAGCTATGTAACCTTTATTTCAGAATCCACCTACAGCACTCCCAATAAAAGTCTTAAAAAATATTTTTTATGCTTCCATGTCTATTTAAAAGATTAAACCCATCATCCAAAAGAGAGCCCAAGAAACAGGAGATTCACAGCATACTTTGGTCCTAAGGGATCATGAAGGAAGGGCAGAAAGAATTCCAGCAGCATTCCAGAGAGAGAGTCTTCCCTGGGCTTGCCCACAGGACAGACTCCAGAGCTCATCAACACTCACACTCCTCAAAAGGAGGCTCAGTTTCTCCAGCCTCCCTCTGAACTTTGCAATTCTTGTCCTTCCAACCATTCCTGCTGTGACTCTGTCTGGTAGCCATTGTTTTTCTGTCTTGCTTTGAACTGTTCTCCAGCCAGCCAAGTGTCTGGGATTCTGAAAGTATTTCCACTGGGTGTTTAACCAGAAGGGTCAGTGAATATGGCTACATTCCCTAAGTTCCACCAACCTCATTAGTTTGGGAGGAAGAAAGCAGAAACAAAATGTCATGTTTGAAGCTACCAATTACTTATTTACTTACTCCCGACTACAACAGTAATCTCCATGGACAATCTGGAGAAGCGGAGACCTAAGCCCCACTGGTCTCATCTTACCAACTGATCCGAACTGTTGTTTTTCCTGTTACATTCCATTTCATTTCTCTGTTTTCAAAGGGAGACTTAGAAATTATCCTGTAATTCACCTGCTTACATAATTATAATCGGCTTATTTATTGAACAAAATTGCAGCAAATATTTTCCTATTCCATTAACCTTACTTTAAAGAGTAAATTACTCTTTTTGCATTATGACTTTTATGCAATATTCGGATACAAGTTATTTAAGCAGAATCCATGTTGGGTATTTTAGCTCCTTCTTACGACGCTGTCCCACAAATGTCTTTTTATGATTATTTCTTTCAGGACAAAGAAGGGGCTCCAGTGACAATTGTCCATTAAAGTATTAATGACAGAAGATCCCGCCATTGTAAATATTGAGATGACCTTACTCAGTATTTAAAAATATATCTAGAAGTATAATCTCCAACAGCACAGATGGTATAAACTTCCCTTGGTAATGAAATAAATAAGCTTCAAGAATATACAGTATAGAATAATTTTAGCAGACTGACAGGTTGAAAAGTGGGAGGTAGGCTTCAGAGGAAATGAGTTGGACCATGTACTTAGAGCAAAATGACGTACTCCATATTTACAGGCTGAGGGGATTACAGAGCATAAACTGATCAATTGTCTTTCTGTACAAGGACAACCTTTCCTCTGTAGAGTACAAGGATATCCCAATCATTAACAACTGTTTCATAGAGTAAGAAGCCATGGTGGCATTGGGACTAGGCAAGCAAGGCTGATACATTGAGTTGTACTCAGTGACAAGCCTGAGTGTGTTGTTGGAGCATTAGCAGGCTGTTGGGTTCTCTGACAGCCATGGGCATGTGCAGGTTTGATGTGGAGAAGCGGGGTGTGAAGTCTGAACAGTAAGAGATTATGCCATTTTGGTTAAGAAGGTGATCTCATCTGACAAAGCCTTCTTTCTGTACCAGAACAGAGAAAATGTTATCATTTACAGTGAACAAACAAAATCCAAATGAGAAACACCGTACTCTGGTTAAGTTTCGCCATTGCTACTCTTGATCATCTGATTCTATAATCCTCTCTGTTTTGCCAACTCTGTTGTCTTCACCTTACATTCAGATCTTTCACATTGATGTAAAATCTGTGAACTTTCTTCGAGTTGAGTGAATCATCAGTTTTCAATTGAATTTTTGTTCAGCTGGAACCCATCAGAAAGTAAAGGCGTCACTTTTACCAACTCAATCTCCACTCTCAATGATACAGAGGCAATATTTAATGCTTGGAGCTAAGACAGATTTGGCTGCAGCATCGCTAAATATAACTATACTTCTATACCAAGTGTTGGACTGGGAGGCTCACTCATCCATGGATGAATACTAAATTCATGAAAAGCATGCTACATGAATTTATATAGGCCAAAACCAATCATTGCTAAAAACACAAATACAAGATTCACTCATGGTTTCATGATTAAAATAGTTCCTATTGACTTACCTTTTAGATTCCTTCTCTGACATTTTTTACAGTTGTAATGAAAGCTCATTTTATCTTGGAATTGGACTTGAAGATCAAGTGAAAACAGGTGTTGAGACTCTTCTACAGGGCAAGACAATAGTTTCCCTGGAACTCAGTCACTGTTGGAGCCTTCCTCACAGCACAGCAAAGCAAAAGGCAGGACCTATGATGAAGTACCTAAACCATGGTACAAGGACACCACGAGTCTTCCCTGGTAAAGGATGCTCTCCTTTGGAATAGGTTTCCTTCCTTGTTCTAACTTAAACTGCTCAGCTGCAAATTGTCAGAAATCATAAGTAGGATTGACCTCTGTTATACCCTTCAGTCTTAGCACACACACACATACAGAAGTGCTTAGATAGTGCTTAGCTCCATGTAACAGGTCAGATAGCCTGAAATATGCATCAAGAAACCACAGGAGATACTGTCTCAAAAGAAGTTGGAAGAGAAAGATTGATACCAGAGGTTATTCTACACACTCACACGTACACACACAAACACACACACACACACACACACACACACATCATGAAAAAAAAGTTGATTGGAATATTAAGCAAAGTATCTTTCCTGTCGTCGGTATTAAATCATTCATGTGGATATATAATATATTTGTAAAATAAAATATTACTTTTATAAGATTTATGTCACTTGTTTACTAACTAATATGACGATGTATTTATTGCTCAAGTTCTCTCGGATCAGACTAATAGTATCTCTTATCAAATTAAGAAAAAATGGCTAACCTACTAAAGGGAAAGGAGGGGCTTGTAAGTTTCCCTGGTAGCTGTCACTTGCCAGTCAAGAGCTAAGTATTCACAAAAAGGATGGTTTGATTTTAGAGCAGAAACCTACTTGATGTGTTAAAGAGTCTGACCCAGGAGAAGAAGACAGAAACAACAGCTTTACGTTTAATATTTGGTCTAGTATTCAGCTTTCTAAAAAATAACCCATGTGTAGTAAAAATTATTACTGATGCTTATTTGACAGAAAATTAAGAAAAAGGCATTTCTGCAGGAGGAGGATGCTCAAAATTGCTCAGAGAGCATCCGTAAATATTTGACTATAAATCAAACCAAGGCAAGCCTAATGAGGTGCCTTCAGTTGGAACTTAGATAATCTAATACACACGGACTATTAATCAGTGGATGACCTAATCCCATCATTGCTCTGTTCATATTCCCAAAGATTAGGAGGCCACCTGTTTGCTGAAAAATAGGCCTGTAAGCAAGTCTGTGGAGAGCAAGCTGAGTGGAAAGAGATAATAATCCTTGTAGAAAGGGTATCTGGGCTTGGAGCATACATCAATGGGAGAATACATGTTTAGACACAGTAAGGTTCTGGGTTCAATCCCAATGTTTCTTACCAATGTATCTTTCTTACCAAAGAGGTTTGCTCTTTGTATTATTGTGTAAAATGTGTTGGTAATACTCATAGATCTCCATTGTTTTTCTTGTTTGATTTGCTCTGATTTTATAGCCTCAAGGACTGAATTCAGGGCATAGAGCATGCTAGGCAACTTCTCTGTCACTAAACCCTGCTTTTTGTTAGCCCAGGAATAATCCAAATAATTATAACAGCTGAGTGCAATACCTCAGAAAAAGAAGAAGGAATCACTGCTAAGATGGGTGTGTGTGTGGAGGAAACATGTTTGCTTTTCAGGCAAGTTTTCCTCTGCTGATGTTCTTCTATCTGCTTCACTTACTGCTCCACCCTCACTTCTTGGTGAGAGGTATCTATGTGTGGTATCAAACCTTTCAGGGTGAGGTGCAATGTGATTTGTGGTTAAGAGGTACAGTTGGGAAGCTCATTTGAATTTGAGTCTCTATTATAAGGCATTTGAATTTGGGAAAGTTACTTATGTGTTCTAAACAACATTATCCTTTAACAAAAGTTGGGGATAACCCATGCCTTAAATGTTTGCTATGTGAGTTAACGTGGAAGATGACTTAGCACTGAGTAGGTCTACAACAAACTATGCCTACGTTAAAAGCCATATTACCTTTGAGAGGTAGCAGACTTCCAAGGGCTAAGAGTAAAGCTTCAATGTTTTTGTGTCATGGACTCTTTTTACATTTGCCTATAAAATCTCCAAATGCTTATTTTTTTAGCATAATGTCTAAAACTGCCTAAAACAAAACACATAATATTCCAAAGAAATTAATTATGTTGGATGAATTTATGAAGATGCGTATCGTTGTGTTAGATAAGATTTATAAATAAATTAAATAATAAGGCCTGGCAGTAGATCTAATTGCCAATCAGTATTAGGAAGTAGTCATGAATGTAAATGACATCAGCACCAGATGTACTATGATATGCATACATATATAAACTAAGTTGGGAAGAATGCTAAGAATGTCATTACGGGTGATGATCAACTTCTAAATGTGAGGATGAAATTATGCCTACTCCAGACTGCAGAGCCTGTGAGTTCTGCTTACCACTCCCATGGGATTAAGAAGCCCCCAGCTATATGGGGTTTCCTTTCAAAAGAACATTTTATCAACATAGAGCTGATTCCTTTGCTTTTCTCGCACTGGCAAATCAAACTACTAGATGTTATGTCCCTTCCATTTCATCTACATATAAACCCCAACCGTTTTGAGTTCAGCTAAGAGTTCATGCTGCTCCAAGCTGCCACCTTCTCATCTAGACTATTTTAGCCATCTCCTGACTGTCTTAAGATTATTCTGTTTGAAGGTACTGAAACATTGAGTTACATAATTTAAAGGAGTATATTACGTGGTAGATGAATTGCATACTGTCGCAACTTAACATTAGTACATGAACCTCAATGGAAACCTTGAAACCATGACCTCATAAACATTCTGTCTCGTCCCTATACCCACTCAACTCTAAACAAAACTATTCTAATTTTTACAAATTTAACTTCATGCTATACTGTACCATGTTAGTAACTGAAAGTAAGTAATAGACACAAGTTATGAAAGAGGCCATAGAGATAAAGGTTTTTCTAGTTCTAATTTGGTCATGGATTATTTTTTTTTGAGCTTTGATGCTGGCTACATGCATAAAATATATCTGATACTCAGACTTTAAAAAATTCACAGTTTCTGTTTCCATGCCAATTCTAACTGTTTATATAAGTTTTTGAAGTTGTATATACTTGGTTTCTTGTTAATTTGGGTGTGTGATGTTTTTGCTCGTTTGTAAAGTTGTTTTTTAAGAAACTTTATACAAATAATTTCCCTATCATTAGCTTTTAGTGTAAGTGGAATTATACAATGTGTAGTAGTTTGTGACTGGCTTCTTTCATTCAGCATAATACTTTCAAAGTTTATGTATGTTGTAGTGTCGGGATTCTGCTCCTCTCCAGAATAAAATATTATTCCATTATATGGAACGTTTTATTTGTTCATGGTTTAAATTTTAACTGTCTTTTGAACGATACATAATAATATAGAATATAATAAAAGATTGTAACATATACTGTGTTAGTAAACATTTTAAGTAAAAAAAAGATTGTTCTGTTTGAGCTGAGCTCTGAGATCATAATCATGAGGAATGTGATAACAACATATGGATTGTTAAAAGCTCTATTATAATATTCTATCTCAAATACAGAAGCATCTCAGAACATAATTGATCTGTGAGTCTCTACATGACCTTCCCATGATCCATAAGGGTTTCCTTATCTTCTTCCCCTTAATCCAGCCCCACCCCATCCACAGCTGTTCTGAAAATTACAGAAAACTGTCAGCCACGCCCCTGCTTTGTATCACTGCTTTCATCCTATCAGTTAAGGCACCATGTGCAGTATGTCCTCCAATGTGTTCTTTCCTGGACACCTGTTGTAAAATGCTGCCAGTGCCCAATTTTACTCTATATGCCTATCTTTGATTTCATTATCTCTTACTTGTATTATGTTAAAACCTTATTTTTATTTCTTTACTGTTTATATTTTCCAAACAATGCAGTCCCATGATGGCAGAATTTTTTTGTCTTTTCTTTCTTTCTTTCTTTCTTTCTTTCTTTCTTTCTTTCTTTATTTCTTTATTTCTTTATTTCTTTATTTCTTTATTTCTTTCTTTATTTCTTCCTTACTTTCTTCCTTCCTCTCTCTCTCTCTCTCTCTCTCTCTCTCTCTCTCTCTCTTTCTTTCTTTCTTAAAGATTTATTTATTCATTTTATGTTTATGAGTATACTGTCTGGTGCTGTCTTCAGACACACCAGAAGAGGGCATCCATCCCATTACAGATGGTTGTGAGCCACCATGTGGTTGCTGGGAATTGAACTCAGGACCTCTGGAAGAGCAGACAGTGTTCTTAACCGCTGAGCCATCTCTCCAGGCCCTGTGATTTCTTTCTGTGTGCACTGTTTTCCATGATACAATTCCATTTTTTCACTTGAGATTTAGCTGCATAAAGAAACCAAATAAACTTGGTTTAAGAGAAGGAATACTCTAATGCAAACAAGTATTTTTTTTTTGCCATTATGCAACTACATTGGAGATAAGTAATGCTCATCTTAGTAAAATGAAATTTACATCATCACTAACCAACAACTGTGACACATTATAATAAATATTAATGAACTTTACACCTCTTCTATGGTTACTTATTAAATAGCCAGCTCTCGACACACAACTTGCCACTGTTGGCTTTTGTATCTGGTTATAATATTGTTGTCAGCTTTCATCAACGTCAACTGTAATTTTTACTCATTTTTCCCCAATGAGAACGACCGAGATGCATGGGAGGGTGAGGCGCAGTGAACTAAGGAGGCAGAGCTGTTAATGCACAAGGGTAGGTAAGCCTTGGGAAGATGTGGGAGTGCTCCTGAGGGAGAAGGATTACTGCTTGATCAATGGCAGTTAATGCCATTTGCTTTCTGAAGAATGAAATCCAGATGTTTGTCATGCATTTTCAAAATAGGGAAAGGATAAACTGAATAAAGATATAGCTTTTATCTTAAAAAAAAAATGGCCGCAACTGAAACAATGCTGCTTTTGTCAAAAGGGTTTTAATACATATATGTGAACCTAAGACTCTTACCCATTTGCTATGACGTTGAACATTTTAATTAATTAACTTACCCTGAACTACTGTGCATGTTTGAAAGCTTAGAAAATAGTTACATCAAGTGCTCATTTCACCCTAAGGGAGTCACATATCACCAAATGTCACTTCTCTAAATGTTATGCACATTTTGTGCCTCTACTTGACAACTCCAGTGCAATTTAACAGCACTGTGATAAGAACAAAAAAAAAAAATCAAACTCAGAGGCATTGTAACCATAGACTAAAATGTGTCATTTTATTTCTACAGTGTGCATGAAGGTTACATGTTGACTTTAGTATTGACTTTTCTTTTTAAAACATTCAGCAGATTTTGAACTTGGAAGGCTCTGATTTGCTAAAGCTGACTATCTGTCTAGCATAAGCAAGACAAATGACTTAAGCAAGCTGGGCACCTTTGGAATGTCCTACTTGTAGTTTCTCGAATGACAGTCACACATTGAGGTCATGTTGTCTGCATGCTATTTCAAGAGAATGTTCTTTCAGCACAATCAGCTCATTCTTCCTGTGCATTTCAGGGTTAGATTTGCATTCTCAGATGACATCATGGGTTGGGTTTTAGCAGTCTTTGGTACAAAGCCTTGTACAATGATTCATTCACAAATAGACTTTCTGTGAGGACTTCCTTAATTGTTGCTACAAAAGATGCCAACAATACTTAAGAATTTTTCAAAGAAACAAACCTTCTACATCTTTGATCCAGGACTTCTGCAGGTGGTCACAGTATTTAAAATATAGAAGTATATGTTACCAATGTTAGCTGAGATGATAAATCCTCTTTCACAGAAGTTCAAAGGGAAACCATAAGGGAGATGCCACAGAGCTTATTACACAGAGTTTTTGTGAATTGAGCTGGCAAAACATCCTAGAAAGAGACTGATAATTACCCAACTCTCCCTCACAAGTCAGTCTCTGACAGTCAGCAAATAGTTTAATGCAATTTCAAGGAGCTAGTAGTGTTCAAAGAGTATGCCACCCAGCTAAAGAAACTGTAAAATATGCTACCATACAGTAACATTAAAGCCCAGTAAGTCCATAATGTACCAGCACACCACAAATGCGAATAAGCCATGCATACAATCAATGGAGAGATACCTATCCTGCCTGAAATTGGAATGGGTTAGTGGAAAACAGAAGTCTTTGCTTTAGAAGACATTGGCATGGTTTTCTTGACCACTGACATTTCCTTCTTTCCTGCCTCCTTCCAGTCTAATTAAAGAAGCAAATCTGACTTCAGAAATGTTCATGGATGCTCAGGGAAAGGCTCACCAATTTTTTTTTTTTTTTTTTATTCTTGAAGTTGAATCTAAAATGTTTTTGTTTTCAATCCCATGATGCTGGGACAACAGTAGAGAACAGTGGCCAGTTTTAAAAGAAGCAAGCATGCACGCTCTCCAGTTAGCTACCTTTGTGTTATAACATACCCTGAAAGAACATAAGGATGAGGTGTCACAACTTCACTCATAAACATTTTACAGGAATCGTCATTATTGGTTTGTGAAAATAGAATATAATTACATCATCTTCTTCCTTTTACTTCTGTTCATGCTTCCCATGTTTCCTATGCCTTCTTCTTTCTCAAACTCAGATTTTTGTCCTTAATATCTTTAATTGTGTGTGTGTGTGTGTGTGTGTGTGTGTGTGTGTGTGTGTATTCCTAAATAAAGGAATACAATCTACCAGTCTATATAATGTCTTTGGGAAAGACTATGTTCCAACTTTGAGCATTCTAGAGTGTCCTGTAGAAATGTTGTTGTTGTTTCTGTTTTGATTGTTTTGTTTTGTCTTTGATTGAGCTCCAGAAGATATTCTCTTTCCATATTAGCATGTGTATTGGTGCCACGCTTGTTCATATTTTATTAAGCATAGTTCTCACCCTTAGTCAGAGAAACATTGCCTTGCAACACATGGAGATTGTTAAAGAAAACAACAACTAATAACCAAAACAACAACAACAACAACAACAACAACAACAAAACAGAACCACATAGTGCCCGACTCTAATACCTCTAGAACACAATACCTATATTTAAGGCTCAGGGTTCAGTCATCGTGGGAGAGATAGAAGAAAACTGTTAGATCCAGAGGAATAGGAAGTTTGCTGTGAGATTCTGTCTCCAAGAGAAGCCAGGGAAGTTACACCCAAGAAGTTGCTAATAAACTTTCCTCCTACAGTTATTTCATGGCTGCTATGAACTAATGGTTTTGGTGCTGTTCCACTCTCCTGTACTCATGGGGCCTAGTACATTCGAGATTTTATGAATGACATGCCACTTCTCAGAAGAGAGAAAGATGTAAGAAATGTAAACGATGCGATGAAGGAGGCGGTTCTGTTCTGGCTTTCTTGATTTCCTTTGCCAAAGCAAGACCAATGTCCACACAGCTAAAGGATTTGGGTACACACTATTCACAAATCCAGTGCCCTCCTGGGTGGATTACTTAGGGATATGTGATAATACATTCTACTATGCTATGATCTGCAAATGACTCTGTCACTATAAATATAGGCATTTCAAAAAAAATCTGTAAATACTTGAATCTTATTTGCAAAACAAAACAAACGATAATTAACACACACCAGGATTTCAGGGAAGGATCTCAAGTGTTGTAGTTTCCATTTTTTGAATGCTTACTTCACCCTGACAGTGTTTGGCCATTGATTGAAAGTGTCCCTCACCCTCAAAACCCAATTGTATTGGATACGTAACATTTATCATTTTGATATGAACCTTAAATTGTTTTCATAATTTAAAAGCATTCTGTAGCCCTCTGAAACTGAAATAACCTTGCTGCACCACCGTTGCTACTGCGATGACCTTCCTCATAGGCCAGCTCCCCCAAAGAAATACCATCCATTTTTCCATCCTGAAAGTGTCAGTGTGCATGTTAATTCTCTGTCTCTTTCTCAGTGCTGTCAGAATTATGGAATGTGGAGCCAACGCTTTAGTCGGTTTGCTGAAGAAGTCCTTGAATTTACTAACTGGTGGGTTAGTCACTGTGAAAGAATAGGAGTCATGGGAACCTGGAGAAAGGGCAAGTGGCTCCTTCCTGTGCATGCCAAGACCACAAAATCCAGGCTCTATGAGTCCTGCAACTGATCCGTAGGAGAGAGGTAACATGTCAGGCAGGTATAGGGTGCAGGAGATAGCAATGAAAAAGATGTGCTGTCTTCTGTGCCTGTGATATTGTCACCAAACTACTGTGCTCACAGTGCTTCTCACTGTGACTTGCCAGGAAGAGCTTTACTAGACAGATCTCACTGTGGGACTTCTTTGATGTGCTACTGATCACCATAGTCCCCTTGTCTCTCTGAGCATGGCTCTAATGAACACAAGGGTACACATTTGAACATCCACTCACACAAGGAGCA
The DNA here is from genome assembly GCA_030674055.1 of Rhabdomys pumilio. NCBI lineage: Eukaryota > Metazoa > Chordata > Mammalia > Rodentia > Muridae > Rhabdomys > Rhabdomys pumilio. Next base: position 254,754,342 of record JANHMN010000001.1, on the reverse strand, counting down.
AAAACCACTCGTGTATTTTTCTGGGTAAGGATCTGAGACAATGTTTGTAATAATAGAAGTATCCTAACGTCTACCTTTTTAAAATGGGCATTACAAATTATTGAAAATATGTAATTGAATTTATAAAAATCATTTGTCATTGGGAGAGTCACTGCTGTGCTACTGCTCCTGGGCAGCTTTCGGTATGGAGCCCATTTCATTTTTAGATTGTTCCTGCACTGAGACTCTGGGTAGCTACATTCATGCAGTTTAACATATCTTTTCCCTTCCTTTACTGTAGAAAGAAAAACTTCTTATGTTTTCATGTCATGTGACTACAAGAGAATATAGGGTACTGTATGAGTGTAAAAATAAACTTTACTGGGAAAATGAGGAAATGGTAGGATTCCTTTCTGCATTTGCCACCTTTTGCTTTTTCCTTCTTTTCTTCCTGTGTTTTCTGTCTCCTGTATCTCTGAGCTTTAATGCAATGGGAGATAATCCTACTACCATAATACACCCAGGCATTAAACCCTCCTAACTATGCTTTGGTTAGAAACTATAATTAAGCTGAGTGGATCACACACAAGGAGGATGGCTTGGAGGCAGGAGGAAGTTGTTAGCCTGGCCAAACCTGAGGATTCAACAGTTCAATCTCAGAGACCTACATGGTGAGAGGAGAGAACCAACTCCAACAAACTACTGTCAGACCTCCAGGGAGCAAGTACCTTCCCTGATGCCCATAGATTCCAAAAATAGCTGAAAGCTTAATGCAAAAAAAATGTAAATGTGAGTTCATTCTCGTCACGTCACTGGTCACTAAATTTTAGTGTGTTTCTGAGTTGTGTTGTTTTGCTTTTAATTCACATATGAACACCATCTTCTATTCGTTAGAGTTCTAGTCACCTAAGCCCGGGATTGTCAATATTTAGCATTTCTCATTAACCAGCCTGGTTTCTCATGGATTGATTGTGGGCAGGTCATGATCAAACTGATGACAGGACAGTGGAATCTCCTCGAACAGAGATAATTCAGCAATACAGGAATTGGTAAGCCTCAATTTAGCTACCAACATATAAAGATTTTACACTATAAAGTCTCTGAAGATCTGAAAACAGAGCTTAGTGAGAGACAATGAATTCAAATTTGAAAGAGAAAGCCAGTCTTGGAAAGGTGGGGTAAATTATACAGTTCCTGTATCACAATTATGAACTCATGCCATATTGTACGTGAAAGTTATCAGGAACAAACAGCAACTTTCATCATCATTTAGAAACTCTTGTTGTGTATCTAGGGGAAGCAGAGAGAAACATGTGCTTAGTAATTTGAAATTACGGGTTCTTTCAGCTCTTCATCCCCAAGTCCTGATTAAAGACTTCCTGAGGTGCAATTCTGCTCTAATAGTAAAGAAATTAGCAACAGAATCAGCTGAACAATTTCAAAACATGAATTTAAATCCTCAAAGCACTGCAAATCAGAACCTGTTTTTTCCTCGTTTTTCATTTCTGTCTTTGCTTTTTCATTTCCTTCTCTCTCTCTCTCTCTCTCTCTCTCTCTCTCTCTCTCTCTCTCTCCTCCTCCTCCTCCTCTTCCTCCTCCTCCTCCCCCCTCTTCATCTCATTCAGTTGTGTTGAAAAAATGTTTGGTTAAATCTGGAAACTGTCTCCCTAAGTGGTAAAAGAGCTTCTGGGAAATTCTCAAATTAAAGTCACAGACAAAAGTGACATTTATAATTGCCAATCCACCGCTATGATCATGAACCTAGACCGGCTAACTTTTTATCTATAAAATCAATTACCTTGATGTAGCATTCTTATTTATTTTGCCATACAAATGTACTGAGCAATTAGTTCTCACATACTGTATGCAAATTTCAGTTAATGTTTAACAAAAGTCACTTGCCAAATTATAAATTGTAGAAAAAACTTGGCAAGTTCAGACAACCAAATTCTTTCCAAAAATGTGGTCAAATAAATTCCAGGCAACAAAATGAATATCTCCGTTTGACAGCACCTAAGGATTACTGTTTGTTTTTGAGACTTAGGTAAACTCCCAATAAGTGTTTTTGATCTTGTAATTTGGATTTTATAAATAATCTTGAGTTATTTGACTGCTTGAACATGTGAGTGATATTTCACTTAGTTAAAGCTCATGTGTTCAGGAGAAAGATGCTCACTTCCAAGGGATGTAAAGTGGGAGTAGCCATGAGTAAAGGGTATGGTTTGATCCCATAAATATCACTGTAACCTTCCTAATGCCACCACCTTTTAATACAGTTCCTTATGTTGTGATGACCCTCAACTATACGATTATTTTCATTGCTACTTCATAAGTAATTTTGCAATTATTATGATTTGTAATGTAAATATCTGATATGTAGGGTATCGGATGTGTGACCCCTGTGAAAGAGTCATTCAATCTTCAAAGGGCTCACATTCCACAGGTTGAGAACCACTGCTGCTGATAATTAATTGACCTATAAACACATTCAGGCACATGAACAATCTATCCATTGGAAAGCCTTTTTCATTCTTCATTGTTAATTCTCAAAGATTCTGCGATCTCTTGTATCATGACTAACAGTATCCAATGGACAAAAGTAAAACTTATGATAAAAAGATTTCAAAAGCATGTTAGGTTCCAATATTGATGTTACAGAATATAAATACTTCCAGGTCACAGTCCATCCATAGGGCAAGTCAGGGTAAGAACGAAAGCTGAAACAATGGAAGAGCACGGCTGATGGATCATGCTAAGCTAGATTTCTCATGTAGCCCAGACCCATCTGCCCAGGGATGTAGTTTCCCAAAGCAGGATGAGCCCTTGAAAACCAAAATCAATCAAGACAATCTCTTATAGTCAAAGCCACTGAACATCTTAATCTGGGAAAATTCCTCAACTGAGTTTCTTTCTTCTCAGTGACTCTGGGTCATGTCAGCCTGACAACAAAGCCTGCCTAACAGAAAAACAAAAAGTGAATTTTATCTAACTATATATTACTGTTTAAAAGCAATTAAATATTTATCAACCATCTAATATGATCTGTCTTTAGATATGAAAACACATACATGAGCAGACATAAAAATATAGAATATATAGATATTATAATAGATATAGAGATATATCCTAGAGATTCGGGATCATTTTGAAGAAAAATATCATTATTGAAAACACAAAAAAACTTAAGGGTTCTGTTAAACCAGAGTTTTAGGTAAGAGCTTTGTAGAAAACACTTGGAATTAATGTGTAAGAGGTACATATGTTAGTGTGTAGTGTCACTACAAAAATATTATAGACTTGGTGAGAAGAAAACAAAATGTTTCCACAGGGATGAAGTCCCAGATCAACAGTAGGACAAGCTTCTACCAAGACTTTGCTTGGCCTGAGCATGGTCTCCCTACACAGCAGCATGGTGTTTACTCTCCACCCACCCGTATCCTTGTCCTGTTGTCTCAGGTGAACACTAGTCATGTTAGGTCCACTCCAATAAACTGATTTTTACTCAATTGTGCGTTTAAATATACTATTTATAAACATGTCCTCAATCTGAAATACTAAAGACATTAACATATAAATTACTGGTAAAGGCAAATTGTTTTGTCTCTGATTACAAAAAAAAAAAAATATATGTTGATTACTAGGAACAAAAACATTTTTCTAATTTAGAGACCAAACTAAAACTCATGAATTTTTACTAGAAAATAAAGGAATTTTGATTTTTAAGTACATAAATAATATGTTCACAGGAAAAAAACACATATATTTAGTTTATGAGGGAAAGGGACATCAGTGTTTGAGGCATTTCACAAATATTTCTTGAATATCTGTGTATGTTCAGTGATCTCCTCCTTCAGACACATTAAAAGGATGAAACTGTGATCTTTGGCTTATTATACCAGTCAGGGGATTATGCCAGACACCAGGGCAAAGCTAGAACTGGAAAGCAGATTTCTAGCCAGTTCAACACAGGTTGTAACCTGTTGATTCTACAGACATGGTTTGGATGTGAAGGCCGAAGACCAACCTGACAATGCTGAATGACAATACACCTGTCGTTGAGTCTACTAAAAAATCTAACATTGTTCCCCATGGAAGTTAATCAGGCAAACAGTCAATCCCAACATCAAATAGTCCAGTTAACTGTAGACATAAAAGAAGGATTATGACAACTAAATTTTATTTCTCTGCTGCCTGTGACCAAATATAATGCTGCGGGTTTCCTATATACTAACTGATTTATTTACCTCATTGTCCAGTGGGTTAGACACTGCAGTATCAATGAACAACAACCCTTGGACCTGTAGGCAGCAGAGTTCTCCAACTATGTGAACAAGTTTTCAGTGATTTATACAGTGATGGTTAACTCAGCTAAAAGTGAATTTTTAAAGATATTAAAAAAATGCAAAGAGGTGAAAGACACCCAAGGTTAAAGTAGGATGTACTATGTTTTAGGTTTCATACTGTTATTTATTATAGGAAGAACATCGGATGAGACAAAGTTGTAATCATTTGTCTTTTCAATCCAGAAATGAAATGAAAATTGGGGGAAGTTCCTAGGACTCTGTAGTTGCTCGTTCTCTTTGTATGCAAACATTAAGGCCACAGATATGAGTATATTACCAGTACAACAATCTTTTATATGTATATGGTGGAACCGTATTAATTATCCATTGGGATCTTTAGAATCGGTATAAAATATGTCTTATTTTATCTTGACGTAGTGTCAGGACAATCAGTTCCAAGTTTGATAAAATATCTGATATTTCAGTCTAATTGAATCTTTTGACCTAACTGTGAAATATAAAGATCTAGAAAAAAATTAGTATCTATTTCTACATATTATATTATTTTAGTAGCTGGTTTAAGCATAGTCTTTGTATTTTCAGATTAAAGTGCAGTATTTTTTTTATTTTTAAGTGTTTTTAAGTATGCTCATCCAAAAATGCATGCCTACCTATTTCCTAAGAGACGCAGCAGGATACAAAATAAGAAGAAAGTTTCCAGATGGTTTAAGAGATCCTAGAATGTCGGAATATAGCATCACACAGTGCGGTGCCAGTTTCCAATATATTTACTAGACTCACTATCTACATAAACAGAAAGTGTGTTTAACCTTTCCTTGAAAGCTTTAAACTGCTAAGTAGGTCTCAAAGACCATCTAACTGGACTTAGAAAGGAGTCGTTTGAAGTAAATGGATTCTAGCTGATAAATGATAGCTTTCAAACGTCACCATCTATATTTCTGGCAAGAATCACAATTTTACATCTCATTTTAAGTCACTGATTTTTTTTTTCTCCATTGGGGAAAACTTTTGCAAAATTTAACTGAGTTTCCTTGGTCCTTCTGCTTATAATTCTTTCTGTAATTGTTCCAAGAGTCCTTTCTGAAGTTCTGTTCCTATTCTTGTGATGTTTTAGGCTGATCATATTTCATGCTTTTTGACAAAAAGCCTTTTTAGAAAGAAGTTTTAAATAGTTTTACATTGAAAATCATTCCACAGAATTGACAAGGATAGATGAAACGTTTTCTAAAAGTATGAGTTCCATCTAAGTGATATTTTAAATGTACACATATTTTTAAAATATATTGATATCTTTATGAACATATCTGCTTCCCAAATCTAGCCCACCTACGTGTCATGATGGGAAAGGAAGGAGACAAAATTCAGCAGTGCCCCGAACTGTAGGGCCTGCTCAACAAATCTTTACACTCAGCCATTTATATAAACCAAGGAAATAGGTATAGATTGAAATAATGAGCTGCAGTTTTAGCTCAGTTAACCATGATTGGGTACCAATTTCATCACTGTATAAATGGCTAAAGCGTGCTCTCACACTTGCCTTGGAGAACCTTGCTGCCTACTGCCCGAGAACGGCTGTTCATTGGCACCTGCGATTAGTACTTGTTCTTAGTCTTCATAAAAAAGCTGCAAATGTGTGACACAGAGGACTGATGAGAAGGGGGCTGGGCATGTTTGTCTTCTGAAAATTTTAGCCGGAAGTATCCTGTCCCCTATCCCAGCTACCTGTACTCGAGGCTCTGAGGAAGGAAGATATGGCCAAGGCAAGTGTGTATGCGTGAGGAAGGGAGAACATTGACTGCTTTAAGAGGAAACCAGCAAGCACCAGTCAGCTCTAGCTGCAGCTTTTCTTACTGAAGATGTAAGGACATCTGGGACTTGGGTGCTTGGTGATACTCAGTGTTCTGGTCAAAGGACATCTTTTCAGCTATTTAATTGAGCACTAGGTCAATTGTCAAATTGACCAGCCTCTTTCCTGAGTTACTATCTGTGCACATTCTGTTCCCTGTTTCTAAAACAGTCTTCCCTCAGATCTCCACAGCTTTATTCCATATTTCCTCCACACCATTGACCACATTAGGCTTTTCGCATGATATCCCGTGTAAAGGCCTTAGGTGGTATTTCAGATCATTTTCTCATTTTAGTATTATTTTTGTCTATTTCCTGAACTGTATCTTGAAATTCCTGGGTTCAATTATCTTTGTCTATTTCATCCATGGCTTCTTTTTTATTTCCTAAAACATGGGACAGATTCTCCAAATCTACTTTTTAAATAAGGGATAAATAAAATCAAATGGTAAAATATAGACTATAAGTATTCATTTATCATCAGGGGACTGAGAAAATAAGAACAGGTTTCTATAGACAGATTTCCTTCTGTGAGCAAATGGGTGCATGTTTATTGGTTTACTTATTCATTCACATGTCAAATCGTGCTCTCCTTGCCTCTGGGTCCTCCCAATCTCCTTTGAGAGTGTGGTGCCCCACCTGGGTATCCCCCACCCTGGTGCATCAACTCTCTGCCAGATTAGGTGCATGCTCTCCAACTGAGGCCAGACAAGGCAGCCCTTTGGGGAATGGATAACACAGTCAGTCTACAGCTTTAGGGAGAGTCTCTGCTCCAGTTGTTGAGGGACCAACATGGAGACTGAGCTGCACCTCTGCTACATATATGCTGGGGCCTCATTCTGGCCCAGTGTGTTCTTTGGATGGTAGCTCAGTCTCTGAGAGCTCCCAGAGGTTCAGGTTAGTTGACTCGGTTGGTCTTCCTGTGAGGTTACTACCCCTACAGGATTAAGGCTGGACTTCAAAAATAATAGAAAACCCACATAGTCCTGGCAGCTGAACAATGCTCTACTCAATGATCACTTGATCAGGCTAAAAAAAAAGAAAAAAATAAAGACTCTCTAGAATTCAATGAAAACAAAGGCACAACATTCCCAAACCTATAGGACACAATGAAAACAGTGCTAAGAATAAAGTTCATAACACTAAGTGCCTCCCAGAAGTAGGCTTCGGGCATGAAAATGACTTTGGGCTAGGACAGGGAAGTAGGCTCAGATATTTTGGTCATCCTGATAACCCCTTAGTGATCACAGGAGTGATCATGGGACTTTGTTTATTGTCCTGCATGTTCTTTGACTATCTGAGTTTATTGTCTTGCTTGTTCCTTGACTATTTGCATCTATTGTATTGCTAGTTCCTCAACCTAGAACTGACCTTAATACTTGCATGAAATTTAAACAGTATAAAAGCAAGAAGGAGGAGAGATGAAATAGGGAATTAATGGGGGGGGGGAAGGGGATAACATCTGAAATGTAAATAAAATAAAAATACTGAATTAAAAAAAAAAAGAAATTGGAGAGGTCTCATATCAGCAACCTAACAGCACACCTGAAAGATCTAGAGCAAAAAGAAGTATGTTGAATTCTTAAATCTGCCCTAACATCCCATCGGAGACAATCGAGTTTATACTGAGTGTATCCCATGTTCTTAGTGATCCTGCTTGTGTCCTCAAAATAATTTCAGCAAGGAAGATCCGGTGCTTGAGCTGTAGAACTAACTTGAGATACTTAAATTTTGGAAAGCTTAATCTATAGTGTATGGAAGGAGTACACAGCTTCCAGAATGAAAACACTATATTCCCAGTAAATGGAGACTGCTCTCTACATGGAGTTTCCTCATCTCAGGTAGAGAAAGTCAAGGTAGACTAACTCCGAAGGTGGTACCCTAGGGGAAGTGCAAGCCAGCACAAGAAAGGAGTGAACTGTTGGCAATATGACTGCTGTGAGGGTACCTTCTTTTACATCCCTTTACAGAATTTAGGCCTACCTGCATGGAAAAGAATTGTAATTGGGGATGTTTACACTTCTAGACAGATTACTACACTGTAATACATACTGGGCGCACTGGGATAGCCTCTCACATGGAAGGCTGTCTAGATCCTAGGCCAAAGTCTGCAGTTACTCTGGTCGAAGCCCAGATAAGTACAAGAGATAGTCAGGTATGGCAGGAACCTCTGAGAATGGTCTTGCTGAAGGCCGGGAATTCCAAGAGAGCAATGGCTTCAGTTCTTTGTTATCTCTTAGGAGAGTGAAATCATGTTCCAAACAAACGTATCCTGATTGGGCCAGTCGGACTGGCCGGTTTTGCTTCCTTCCTCTGCCTCACCCTAATTTCTGTCCTAAGTTATTTTTTTTATCAAGTCCCCAGACAAGCAGTGTAATGGTACCTCCACCATACAAAAACACTACCAGCTCTTTGCCCATCAACCCAGCTCTTAAGATCTCACATATGAATCTATGGAAAGCTTCTCTATAGACATCATCCTTTGTGGTCTGGGGATTTAATTCTTGAACTTTGTGTGAAAAGAATCCAGAGACCATGGATGTTTGTGTAACTGTGAGAGTCTAACATAATAGTCTCCGAATTATAGGTCCCCTGAGGCAAGAGCAAAGGTTTTTGTCAAACTCAAAGGAACTACACATTCCATTTACCAAATGGATTCAAGGAAGCACGGGAAGAATTTCCAAATAGAAAGAGAAGTCTACAAGGCAATGAGGTGGCAGTTTGAGAACTAGAAATTCAGCATTGGATCCTCCTACCCTAATTCCTCGCTCCCATCAAATCTTTCTTACTCCAACAGAGATGTATAGGCACCCATTCTGGTTTTCCACTGAAGATGGCCCAGTCACAGGAATTGTCCTGTTACATTTTCTTTAAAATTTTGGGATAATGTACTACATCACCCACCCCTCTTTTGATATCCCTCTATTCAGAGCAGGATAAAAAGTGACATGTATGGTAGATGCATCTTGACAGTCTTAGCTGTAGAAGGCATAGTACTGTGTTGCTTGTTTGCTTGCTGTTAGTAAATTCTGCTCAGATATATTTGCAGTGTAATAGGAGTACAGCTGAATGCTGACATGCTTTACTTTCTTGCCATTCTGAGATTTCTACCCTTTCATTTCATTTATTTATTTATTTATTTATTTATTTATTCATTCATTCATTCATTCATTTATTTTACAGAATAAGAGGAATTCTGAACACAGGAAGTTTAAGTATTTAACTGTAAACCACAAGACAGAAATAGACAGAAATAATATTATAAAAAACATCCCCCCCAAACCCCCTTCCCTGGAATTTGTGTCTGTTTTCATATTCCACTTCCATATTTATTTTCTAACCGTCACTTAATCTCAGCCACAGGATTAAAGTTTCGCTCTTGAAAGCCCTGGCATTTAGTTACTCCTTATGAAAAGGTTTATCCCCTCATATATGCAATCAGCTTTCAGCCTTTGCTTTTGTATAAATCTCACTATTTTGTGATGTTAAGGGGGTAGGGATGTGTTGATTTACATTCTTTGTTAAGGCTTTTATAGTGGGCTGGCTTGGTTTTCTACACATCTGGTTATCAGGTGCTATTAACAGGCTCATTACCATAATTTATTATTTACCTGACTGTGACTTTACCCATCTGGCATTTTACTAAGTGCCACACACCTGGTACTCTGCATTATTTTGTTAAAAAAAAAGATTACTTTTGTACTTTTCAGAGAAAAATCAGGAGGACTCTGGTTTCTATCCTCTTTTCTTAATCTTGCATTTCCATTCACAATGAAATACCTCTTAGACCTTTTAGTGTAAAACCAAGTTCAAGATAACACAGAGTGAAATTCAGACACACAAAGCCCAGCTTTTGATATGAAAATGTTCTTTCAATAACACCACAGCCTCCTCAAACCCACAGAGTTTCAAATGCACTTTAAAATGAGGCAATCCGTTTCTTCCTGTGAGATGTATTATTTTAAGAGGGCTTCTCATATTTGCTGTGTTGCAAGTTATTGGGTCTTCCATTAGCTCAGCCCTGCTAGCACGCAGATCATACAAGGACAGTGGGAGAAAATACACTATATTGGCAATTTCCCATATTTGTGCTCAGAGAAACTAAACCTTTTCTACAAGACAGTGAAGCAGGAAAAAAGAAGAAATGAAAAAGTGTGTATTCAGTTACAACTGGTAAAAAAGTAAATGTCAGAATCGATTTCCTTAACTGCAATGATTTAAAAGTTCAGTAATCTGAGCCCCAGGGATGTAGATTATTACAAAGTATGCATACAGTAAACCGTTCTTTGATTTCTGAAGAGTCTAAGTTGTGTGTATGTGTGTGTCAGTTTCTGTGTGTGTCCATGTGGGCACATGTCTTTGTGTGTGTGTATGTATACATGTATGATTGTGTATTTGTTTCTTTGTGTGTTTGACTTTCTGTGTGTGTCTGGTTTTTTTTTTTTGTATGTATGTCTGTGTGTTTATATGTGTATGTGTGTCTATGAATGTATATATGTATGTTTGTGTGTTGGTGTCTCTGTGTGTTTGTCTGGGCCTGTGTGTATATGTGTGTAAATTATATTTGTCTGTCTATGTATTTATGTATGTGTCTTTGTATTTGTGTTCCTGTGTCCCTGAGTGTGTATGTATGTGTGTATATGTGTGTTTATGTGTCTATGTATAAACCTATGTTTATGTTTCTGTGTCTCTGTGTGTCTATGTCTCTGTGGGCATTTATGTGTCTATGTGTGTATATGCCTCTGTGTCTATCTGTATCTGTGTATATAGTTTTTTT
>JANHMN010000001.1:254709800-254743427 GCA_030674055.1 Rhabdomys pumilio | reverse complement strand
GTGTATGTATTCATCATCTAAACATGTGTAATAGCCACGTAGAATCAGTGGGTTAAAGGAGAATGGTTTCTTTAAAAGAAAAATGGTCCATAAGATTATGACAGAATGTTCTCTCCAACTCCCATTAAAATATATGAGAAGAAGGAAAGGAAGTGGGGAGGGGGAGGATATAGAAAGATATATATATATATATATATATATATATATATATATATATATATAGAGAGAGAGAGAGAGAGAGAGAGAGAGAAACTAAGAGAATGAGAATGCATTCACAGAAACAGAAGATCTATTTTATTTAGCATAATTAAAAAATTATATGGAATAATTTTCTTATTTTACCCTAAGAACTGATAGATCCACACATCTGTATCTGAGATGTCTGCTGAATGTCCTCTAGGTTCCATACCTCACATCTGTATCTGAGATGTCTGCTGAATGCCTTCTAGGTTCCATACCTTACATCTGGATCTGAGATGTCTGCTCAATGCCTTCTAGGTTCCATACCTTACACCTGTATCTGAGAAGTCTGCTGAATGCCCTCTAGGCTCCATACCTTACACCTGTATCTGAGAAGTCTGCTGAATGCCCTCTAGGTTCCATACCTCACATCTGGATCTGAGACATTTGCTGAATGCCCTCTAGGTTCCATACCTCACATCTGGATCTGAGACATTTGCTGAATGCCCTCTAGGTTCCATAACCCTTTCACCTGCAGCATATGTTTTAAAGGTTGTTTTTAAAGCTGCGTCTTCTCTTGCATTATTTTGCACACAATTTTATTTTGAAGATATTGCATCAAACAGCACCATAGCTATTTATATACCACAAAAACAAGGACAGCCAAGGAAGCTAGGAAACCCTTGATACAGCCTGCAGAGTTCACTCTCACCAAGTTTACAAAGATACATCAAGGAAATGGGAAATTCAAGCTTCTTTGTCTAATCTTTCTCACAACGATAAAGTTGCTTCAAAAGAAAATTTATATCAATTATTATAAAATAACAGCCAGGCTGTGTCATCAATCTCTTCAAAGAAGGTTTTCCTTTTTTTTTCTTTTTTTATTGGTTATTTTATTTATTAACATTTCAAATGTCCCCCTTCCTGGTTTCCCCTCTGCAAATCCCCTATCTCCTCCTCCCTCCCCCTTCTTCTATGAAGGTGCTCCCACCCACCTACTCCCACCTCCCCCTACACTGGGTCATGGAGCATTCAGATGACCAAGGGCCTCCCCTCCCATTGATGCCAGATAATCCTCTGCTACATATGCAGCTGGAGCCATGGGTCCCTCCATGTGTTCTTACACAAAGAGGTTGGTGGTTTAGTCCCTGGGAGCTTTGGGTGTCTGATTGATTGATATTGTTATTTTTCCTATGAGGTTGCCAACCTTTTTTCAGCTTTTTCATTCACTTTTCTTGTAGTTCACAAATACATCCCTCTTACTGGCCCAGATTGCCAGAAGCTAGCTAGTTTTGATGCCACCCAAAGTTAATTCCTTCAGTAAATGATACTCTGAGCCACTGTGGACCTTAAGGTTTTCCTTAGTGATTTACACCCCACCCAGTACAATCCCTTATCCACTGCTCTGGTCCATTGTGGGTTACAGATGGCTGTAATTTCTCCCTGGCTTTCACACAGTCCCTACTCTGAATCCCAGAGTATTCTGGGTTATTTAAAAATTGTGTAGTTTAAAGGAGGTTAAAACATGCAATCCATCTTCGGGAAGCCAGGACTGTAAGCCCCACAATGATGTGGTACTTCCTTCTGGTTATGTGGTCATACACTAGGGAATAACCATAGGTATTTTAGAAAGCTAGTAATTACCCACGATTCAAGAAAGACCTACGAAGAGGAGAGGCTGATGGTGTTGAAAGGTCCCGACTGGACCTCCATCCTCATAAACACTTTCCGATTGATTGTGGGATCTGTGGTTTGTGTCTCTTAATCTCTGCGTATTCATAAAATGGTATTTTAAAGAAACACTTCTTATTTCCAGAAATAACTGAGATATGGCTCATGCCTGAGTATTTTAGTCATACTGGAAATATCTTACAGAGTGCGTTATCAGCAAGAGCCAGTACCACTGTGTGTTGTTTTTCCAACCTGAGGAAGTAGTTATTTAATCAGAACCTGTACCACTGAAGCTAAGTTGGTATTGAGCCATTTGTCCTTCCTCCCAGTGTCCCTGCTGGCAGATAAGGGTTTTGTTATTTTTCAATTTAAAATACAGACTGCTACAAATGAGCAATCGTCTGTATCTAAACATCTCAACAACTTCCCTTTGGAAGGATGATAATCGTTCATATCCTAATTAGTCATTCCGCTCACCCCCAAATTTGAAGCATTTAATGCCCCGTCTCCTTACAAAAAGTGTTCAGTTTTCTTACTAAGAATTCATATTACAAGCCATACACATCAATCAGCATAGGCCTATAAGGTGAACAGCATTCCAGTATAAAAGGTATCAAGGTTTGAGAGTTCAAGGCTAGCCTGAACCACATGCCAGACAATGACTCTTCAGTCATATTCAGATGAATAAATGATGAATGAATGAATAAACAAACTACTAAATAAAAATGTTAAAAACAAAAAGAATTTGTACTATAAATTTTATCGAATGAAATTACACTATTAGTGTTTGCTTTTAGACTAGTCCAATCTACTACGTTTACTCGTTAAAAATACAAATATTGAGAATACAAAGTTGGGCAGACAGCAAGTTTCATACAGATTCTTAGGTATTCCACAAAATGGGAAAAAAATCCAAAACGAAGGACAAAGAGGCAAACGGTACTTAGTAAGACAAAATGAAAAAATTGGAGTTTTAAAATTATATGAGCAGATAGGACACACACCTACTCAGTTTGGAAACTCTGGTGTAGCTGAGCTGTTATCTAAGGAGACCCTCCCAGCTTCCAGGCACCTCAGACCATCGCATCAGCTCACTTAGTTACTGATGCCATGCTACCAAAGGTAGGGATTTTAACATATAAAGAAACCCTACATAACATGACCCCAAACTACATTTACAGAAAACATCTCACTAACATTTACATGCCTCATTGCACACTGTCTGGAGGAGTGGATAAAAGTTCCTCTATGGAGACTGCAGGCATCTCTGAGAAACCTGTGTTTCTTAGGTAAGCTCTGCGCAGGGTAACTATTTTGGATGAAACAGAGAGGAAAAGAGGCACAGTAAGCAGGGTGAATATACACACACCCAGCAATGGGCACTGCTTGTTACTGAGTAGCTACAGGAAATATTAGAGAAGTCTCAGCTCCAATGATCTCAACTAGTGTGATCAAATACTGATGAATAGTAAAATCCAGTTGTTCCTTAATAGTAACTGCCTAGAAGAGGGTACACTATCATTGGATACTATAATGTTATGTTAATTGGAAAGTTATGTATTACTTCATTTGATTTGTATCGATAAATAATTCTGGGGAGCTTGGGAAGAAAACCCGGTGTTTGCAAGAACTAGAGAGCAGGTACAGCAGATACCATCCTAAGGAACTTATTGATTTATTAAGAAAGAGAATTTTGAAAACAAATTCTAGTGAACAAAACTATAGTATTATTGAATATTCCTTTTCTGTTTCATCTAGTTTATAAAAGTCGAATGCCTGAAGGATTCAGTGACCTCACATATCTAAGATATCCTGGTATGTAAGTGCAACACTGACCTGTGAATAGTAAAGAATTAAATATATGAATACAAAAAAAAAATCTCCAAGGCAAGTAGATTAAATAACAACAATGATGATTAAAAACATTTTAAATGTTGACAATACTCATAACTAAAAAAGGACTCGTCAGAAAAAAATATTGTTTTCATTTTAAATTAATTCCATAAACAAAACATTGGTATGGGAGACTATCCCTTGGGTTGAACCTAGGTCTCTTCTATATGTTAAGCATACATGCTGATTTTCAGCTATACTTTCAACCATTTTAAAAAAATTAATACGTATACTGGCCGTGAGTTAAGTGTCTAGGCCAGGACACTAGCAAGCTTGCAATATTCTTGACTCAGACTATCTAGTACATGGTCTTTTAGGTCTCCATCACTCTGTGTGGCTCAAAATAAGTAATCGTTACTTTTAGTTTTAAATATTTACTAATTAGTGTTCTATAGAAATCTTGTCTTAAGACGAAGATAACACAGCACAATTGGGATCTTGAAGACTGTGGTGTGTGTTGACTGTACTTCAAATGAGAATAGATCATAGCTTCAAAATACTGGCAATGACCTGAATTCACAAATAGAGTGATTTCTTTGTAGCAACCATTATTTCCCACAACATTCCTTGTGAACTCACTATGAATAGTTAGTAATTGTTGTTATACTGGATTTTCAGATTAGAGAATAGAAATATAGAAGTTAAACATGATTCTCAAGTTCAAGGATAAATGGGTCTGTCTATTCCTAGATGTCTGTAAATTCACATTTTAAACACATTTAAAAAAAAAAAAAAACTTTTGTGCACCAACTACAACAATTTGGACAGACATACCAGAGTGTTCTTTGATACTAAAGTACTGTTTCCTGGGCTACCAATTTATAGTTCAACTTTAAAATATTTTAAGAAATAATAAATCACGATTCATTACATTCAGAAAAATAACATTTATGTTAAGCTAGTGATTGAGAATATTGAAGTTCAGACACAGTTTCCTGATAACTTGCTAGACAATCAAAAAATATTGGAAGGGAGAATAAAACCTATTACTTCTTGGACATCAATGCCCAGGGAGACTGACAGCTTTATGGTATTTTGGGGTTTTGTGCCACAATAACTGTCAAAGCAGATTGATGGGTGATCTAGTCCATTGACCGCCAATTGTTCCAAATTGACCAGAATTCAGGCAATTTCTACATTTTATAGGCCACAATGAAAAGCAGTATTATTTCTACATCCTACTGTAGAGAAAGAAGAAATGCCTACATTTAAGGGGAGACTACCTTTTGTAAAGGGGTTCTAGTGGAGTGAAACCCAGCACCAGAGCTGAGAATGAGCCATAAAGGCAATTCTTGGTACCACTTCTCCACAGGCTCTGACGGATAGCCTCAGATGAAGACCAAGGAGAGAGTTCATACAATGAGCTTAGTGAATTGTAAAAAAAAACAAACAAACAAAACAAAACAAAAAGAAAAAACAAGGAATCAGCTAAGTGTGGCTTATCTAGTGAACACTGAGAGCATTTAAAAAACAAAGCGACATCAATGGAAGGAAACACCTTTTCACTTTGTGTGCATTTGTCTGTCTCCTACTCTATCCCAGAAAAAAGAAGTTGAGTGAGAAGCAATGGTTGATAGTTAAGAGACAGTATAGTATGAAGGATTGTAAAAGAAATGCAGGGAAGAGGATTGAAGTCTATCTTTCTAACTTTCTAAAGCTGTTTTATATACTGCGCACAGTCCTCCCCACATTTACACTAACGACTCAGAGAGATCACTTACCCCACATCAGGTACATCCTAAGAAACTAACTCAGATGTGGGAATTCCTGTTGCTCTCCCCTTTCATCCTTCTTTCAGCAATAGATTTTCTCACAACCTGTAAATTTAGCCAAGGTGACTTTCAGGCTACCATGTGAACACACCTGGGATATTGTTGGGATACACCTGTTTGCACACCTGTGTGTTGTTGGCAGTTGTTTGAAGATATGGATAGCATACAGATACAGAAGGGACAGGTAAAGGGGACAGAGTCCCAGCGTCACTGCTCAGAAGCGACAGGCATATGAAAGGAATAGTATTTGGAGCAAATTCTAACCAGTATTGAAGAACATTTTTTGCCTACTACCTTGTCTTCAGGACTCCAAACACCTCCAAAAGATGGAGTTAAAAATTCACCACAACTCACTTGAATGCACTCACACCTATGCACGCTGCCATTATCTCTATGTTTGTAAGAGGAGGAATAATATAAGTTATACTTCATCTTCCAATGTTTTCCTGGAAAAATGAACATGTTTTTCAGTATAAATCAGCCTTTCCTGCCTGTCATTTTCAGTCCTGTCTTTAAACAAATTCACTTCACAGCAGATTTAAAAAAAAAAAACTGTCCAATTACATTTAGCAATTAGTCAAATGCTATTATTTTAACTTAAAGAAGGGAGCCCATAGTCTTAGATTGTGAAATGGCTTTCTATATAGTCCTACGAAGTGTAAAAAAAAAGTACATCATAATTCATTTTATACTTTAAAATATCATTGTTTTGGAAATGAATTATCACAAACTTCAGAGCTAAACAAAAAAGCAGATTGTTGTTTATAAAATAATGAAGTCAGTTATTCAGTGGATCCTTACGGGGAAGCTTTGAAATTTTGTGACTGTTTTAAAACTTTCAGTATTCATCATCATTATTATTGTTTGACAGTGCAAAGATCAAATCCAGACCTTTTGTGTATTGTAGGCAAGTACACCACAGCTGGGTGCACACAGCCCTCTTGCTTTCTGTTGTGGGGATCAGAGTTTACAGTTACTTTGGCAATTATGTGTCACCTTAAAAGATGACAAGTACAAATTTAATTTCATTAATGATCTGGCTTATCAATAATTAATTCTGCACTGCATGACCCCAGAAAGCATAGATCTAAATAGTCATGCCAGAAATTAATCTGCTCATACAGTTAGCCTTGCTTAATTATTTTATTATTATAATTAAATACACCCTATAAATGGTAGCATGCTTTATTTATTATGCTTATGGCCATCATGAAGGCAATACTATTTAATACCTGCAAATTTCCACTAAATGAGATAAACAACAAGAAAATAGCCCACGTTCAAATGAGAAGCCTTACCTTGCTCTACTTAACTGAAAATCTACATTACTGATTTGACTGTAGTTTTCATTTAAATACTCAAACCATAAGTCTTCATTTTGGTAATGATGGATAGAACTGGAGTACCATTAGTGATCTATAATTTTCAAATATTTACCTAGAATATTAATAGTTTGTGACCATGCATTTGAATACAAAATATATCTATAGCTTTACAACCAAAAATAGATTTACAATAGAGCATGTGAAGAAAATACTCTTATTTCATTTTCACCTGCACCTGACATGAACTCATTAAAGTTCTTCATTACAGGCTATATAAGTAGCAGACAAAGGACCAAGATTTTACCCAACTTCCACAGAGATAAACACCTAAGTACCATAGTCATAACTGCATTTCTTGCCACAGTCTTAAAATAGGCATTGTCAGAATGTCAGGCGGGGCATATGGGACACGGACCCAGCACTTGCCTGAGGCCCCAGGTTCAATATCTATCACTTCAAAATAAAAAAGTGATTATTTAATCACTAAATTTTATAATAATAATAAAAGGAGATCATCAAATTGAGTGGAAGTGCGGTGCATGGGGAAGGTTTGGAGGGAAGGGCATGTTAGTGACGGAGAGGAGAAAACGAAGAGAAGTGACGTAACTATATTTCAAATAAATATATTAGTAACATAAAAATAAACACAAGAAGAGATGAACCAACACATGATAATTTGATCTTACGAAACTGGAGGCTCAATTAGAAAGTCCTCATGATGTAAATTCCTCAGTTCACTCACATTTCTTCATGCAGTAGTCTCCTTATAGGTAAGAACGAGGCTGAGGGACACAGGTTTCAGAGGAGCAGAGGATATAAATAAAGCCCGGGTACTGGTGGAGCTCACTGCACCAGCAACATGAAGGAAAACCAGACTTAGTGGACAGTTCTGTAAGTTAGGGACAAAGCTAATGGGGAGAGCCAATTTGAGATTTCTTGGTAGCAGAAGTTAGGAAGATTATAGAAAGAGGGGAGTAGAAGGGGAAATGAGAAGATTCAAAGACGGTCACGTGATTTAAGTGGAAGCACGCAAAGTCTGTCACATTTATGGAGGGCTAGGAAGCTGATGGAGGAGTCACACACATCAGCAGCGCAATCAGGGCTTTCCTAAGAGGAAATCAGCTAAAGCAAGGGCAGGTGGGAAGGTTTCCCCCTTAATGGCAAGCAGCACAGTTAGGTTATCACTGTAGAAATCAAGGTTGGAGGGGATTCCAGAATAAAGGGTCAGCATAGAGTGAAGTCAGACTGATACTGGAGAAGAGCATAAGGACCTGGGATTTAACTCGATGGAAGAAAGGTTGAAAGAATGAAACTCGGGACCAACCCAGGTTGAGTGATCTCTGTTTCTTCATCCATTGTTCACATTTTTAGGTGCTGGGGAAGAATCCACATCATGGTATGTGCACAGGAGCTATTATTGACAAGCCGAATGCCTGCTCTCAGACTATAGCTTCAGAGCATGGGCGATAGTAAACGTATAGACAATAACAAGTCCGCTGCAGCATCTTCCTCTCAGTACATCCCCGTACTGAGTCTTGAGTAGTGAACACTCGGTAAAGGCTAGGTTCACCTCTGCTGACACAGAAGCGAAACATCCATGGCCATTAGATAACTGGGCTCTGTACAAGGAACTTCAGGGGCTCCACTATTATTCTTGCTTCTGTTTATTTAAGGCTGGGAGTTAGAGCACATGAATCCCTCTTCAGTTAACACAAAAGACTTTGCACTAGGGCCGATCTTCCTCTCTAGTGTTAACTGCTTGAAAAGTAACAGTTCTGGACTTCCAGCTGAGAGGGGTAGGTATATACTGCTGAGTGGGCACTACCCAAAATTTTGCTTTTAAAGACTTTACAGGGTGAACCCCAAATATTTTGAGTCAACATAGCACAAAAAGTGAAAAGTAAATCTAATTTTAGCAGTCCTCTTTCAAAAAAATGGAACATAACAAATGTGCTGTTTAAAAATACATTCAACCACAGTTGTAAATACAGAAGAAAAAAGAAAAGAAAAACAATGAATCAAGTTAACTTGTTTAATTAGCCCTTTCCTTTGAACTGTGTAGTAAATACCTGATATTTACTTTGTTACTTTCTTTAGAATAAGAAACATAATCAATGTGAAAATATGGAGGAAAGGCACATAAAAGAAAAACAGTGTATCAGTCATTGAATAGAAAATGGGAACGTGTTCCATAAAAATTGATTCAGAAGATGCATTCTTTCCACTAAAAAAAAAAAAAAAATCATCTCCTGAAGGCCTCGTGCTTTTAAGGCAATATGCTAGACCTTTCTGTGATCGTAATAAAAGAAACCTTGGCAATGCACTCTCAGCTAATGGCCTTGTATGTGGAATTAGTCAAGACCACAGACAATCAAAATATGCAGCGCTATGAGTGAGGCCAGGATAAATGTTCCACCTGCAACAGATGGGCTTTGAAAACTAAAAAGAAAAAAAAAATCAGCATGGAGAAGAAACAAGGTTCCTTAAAAAAGAGAGAATTCTAATTGCACTTGGTAAAAATGAGACGACGGTGTATGCTCATAAAAGGAAAGATCAGGTTTAATTAGGAATTTGGGTCTGATAGCAATTCTAGCTCATTGGGTCTGACAAAGTTCAATAAACATAACACGGTTTCCCCTTTGAATGTTAGAAAATGAAAAAGAAGTAGAAAATATTCAATTACCCATTTCAAAAGAAATTCTGCTAACATTTCAGAGATACGAAAAGTATAAATACTGCATAATGCTGGAAATATTTTCAGTATTTTCAGGTCATGCTGAGCACTGATCAATGTACGCAATGGATAATTTAAAGGATTAACACTGTCCTTCTGTAGGATGTAAACTCACAGGTGATTTTTTTTAAAATCTGAACACAGCAAACAGACCAGAGAAGAAACCAGAAATTGGAGTACATATAATAAACATGATGAAGCCTATCTAGTCTATGTTCCTATGTTGTGAGAAGGTCCTTGCTCTGAATCTAACTGAGAGTTCTCCATATATACGACTATATACTATATATATATATATATATATATATATATATATATATATATATATACACTATATATTTTATATATATACTTTATATATATATCATACTATATACTTTATATATATATACTTTATATATATGTATATATATCTCACTATATACGACTTCGAAGGGCAGTATACTGCACACCACATTCTGGGACAAACAGCCCAGATAATTTATAGCCATTTGCTTTATGCTTAACTGAAATTCTCATTTTCTGCACTGCATTGTGTTTAGCCTACATGTGGGCTAATCATACATATCCGTGTTCAAACAGGAGTCCCTTTGTAATTTGCCAACCTTGTAATTATACAGATAAAACTATGACTGTGCAGTCAGCCTTGAACATATGTTTATCATCCATGGATGTAACATCTTGAATGTCAAGCATTCACTTCTTCATTCTTTCACATGACAGACCGCACACTGCAAGTAATAGTCTCTATGAGTCTTATTGTTCTCAGTCAGCTAAGAGTTCGTCCTGATAGTCTACGTCCTACATATGCCAAAGTAAGAGAGAACATTGGAGTCCATAGACTAAGCATTTACATTCCATTTTTTTATGCTTTATCTTCAAAGTACAATGGAATCACCTAAAGTCAAATAATAGATAATAATAATAATACATTGTTATTTATGGTGTACAATAATACATTGTTATTTATGGTATACAATAATACATTGTTATTTATGGTGTACTTAATGCATGTCAATTCTGCATTGAGTTCTCTCTTTGCTGTTTTGTCTCTGTCCTTCTCTCTCTCTCTTCTTCCCTCTCTCATATATTCTGCCTAAACCTCATTTGTCATTTCTTGTATAGGAGAAGTTAAAAGTTAAATATTTTGTTGAAAATCTTGAGGGAGAAGCCCAACACTATTTCATTACCTCTGCATGCTATGCTTTAATGCAGACAAGTTGGAAGATAACACATGGTGAATTTTTATCCAGGACATAAAGGCCTGATTCACTGAAGGTGGTACTGAAAACATGTGTTTATCCCTGGCCTATAATTGTACCAGTGCTCTGTTTTTTAAACATAAGACAGGAAGGTTGGACGTCACAATGACTTACGTATGTGTGTTCACCTAGGGAAAGGTGTGGGGATATGAAATGTGTAACTTGTTAGAGTCCTAAGTGCGATATGCAAAGAGTATTGTAAAGAGGGCTTGGAAATGGTCTCCAGGTAATTTTGTAGAAGCTCTGGATCTATTAGCTTGAGGTCTGTCAAATTTCTGTGAGCTCAGCACGCTATGATTTATTCTTGGTGACTCATCTCCTCTCCTTTGGAAGTTTTAAATAATGCATTTGGGTTTCTTGCAAGGGATTGGCACTAAAGTTGTCTTTCTACACTTTTAGAGTGTATGCCTCACCAATGAAATATATACTGAAATATAAAGGGTGCTACATTTCTTTTGGCATTCCCCCGATTTCGAATTTTTGGCATAGGTTATGAGTAATGGCATTATAACCACATTAACTTGAGAAATTCTAGGTTTTTATTAAAATTCAAAACTATAGACAAAGGCATTATAAAACTCCATTTCTTTTTCCATTTTATTTTCAATTAAAATATAATCACTTAAAAATAATGCCTTTGTTTCTAAAATTAAAACAAATTAATTAAATGACAGAATCTCACTGTGCGACCCAATCTGGTCTCAAAGTTTTTGATTCTTGTTCCCCAAGTCTAGAATTATTGAAATCACAACACTATGCCTCTCTGACAGGATAAGTTTAAACATATCCCTACCAGGTAACCTACTAATTATCTCACTCAACAGAGTTCCTTCACTTTGTTAGAATTGTAGCATTTGTGTTCATATCTGATTGTGTCTGGTATCAGGAAACCAGAATTAAAATATACTCTATACCCCATGCTGGTCTTCAGAAAGCAAACGATGAGTGCACTAATATTAGCTGAAGTCTAATTTACAGTTAGAAATCCAGACCCACCTGACATGGTAGATAAAAGGTAGAGCGCTGTCCCTTTGGTAGGACTACTGTTACCTTCTGCTTACCCACAAAGAGGCTGAGACACAGCATAGTCTTGTCTCTCAGACAATGTAACTCAAAGATATTAGTTCCAGGATTTAAATGTAACTTGATTGCATCCAGAATTTGCAAAGCCTTTGTAAGTTCCTATGTAGGAACAATGGCTATTTCTGCAATGTCCCCTGAAAAGCACATGTTCATTGATTGATTTACTAAATACACATATCTACTGTCTCCCAGGCAATGCCATCTCTTGCCTCTACAGAAATACACAAACACATTAAAATGAATCTGCTTTTGACAGTGGTGACAAACCTCCAGATATTATGACTTGGACAACAGAAGAGCACGTCTCTGCAGATGCAGTGGAGCAGAGATGGTACATCAAATGTGCAGATCTGCAGCTTTTCCACCTCACCATGTCCACTAGTGAGGAATGCTTTGCTCATTTAATTCCATTTCCAGTATTCATAAAGCAAGAAAATTAGCAAGGCTGCCCAGTGATTATACATTGAATAAACGAGTATCTGCTCATATTGAATGCAACTTGGAATTAGCCCGTGCAAAAGGAGCCACTGTCAGTTAAATGTGCTGTTACCTTATTAGTTTAACAGATAATAAAGTCTTAATAATCCCTTGACAGAGCTGAGAGACCACATGAGTCGCTATTACCTGAGTTGTACTGAGAATAGTGACTGGCACATAGTAAACACCAAATATTTAAAGGAAAGTCATGGAAATACTATGATATTTACAATATCTTAGTACAAACAAGCATGTTAATAAAAATTGGTATCAGTGATATAATCTGTTGGTGAGAAATAATTGACCAAGGCTAGAATAACATCAGTGCGAAGAGATTATCAACAGAGAGCTACAGGCCTGTAGTTAGTTCATTATTATTATTATGTATTTCTCAAATTCAGGGACAATCTTCTAGAACTTGACAGCACAGGTTCTCTTTCACATTTGACACTTAATGTATGTTTACAACTATTTCTGTCTTCCTTTTTAGTTGATATTTAAATAGTTGTCAAAAGTAAAACCATCAAGTAGTCTTGTTTATGTGTATTCTGACCTGTCTGATAATTTATATAAAATAAGTATATATTTTAAAAAGGCTGATGTACCATACTTCATAACACCTCATATCCCCACAAGATTATGCATGCACGTGTGTATTGCTTGATATTTGTGTGATATGAATATGCACAAGTGCACATGGAGTGCTGATATTGAGATGACTCTACACTGTGTATATGAAGGCAGAGTCTCTCATATAACTAGAAACTCACAGTTCCAGCTAGCCTAGCTAATCTTATGGCTGTCAGGGTTACCTCTCACTACCTCCCACGTGCTGAGTTTCCAGGCAGTACTAGATTATAAGCATGCTTCCATGGCTGCCTAGCATCCATGTGGGTTCTGGGATGCAAAAAGGCAGCACGTACTTTACCCACCTAGCCAGTGCCCACACTCAGAATTGTTAATACAGGTAATCATTCATATTCTCCAATTTCCCTTATATAACATCTCAGAAAGTAACTGGAGAAGAATATCCTGTAAAATAATAGCATTTCCAGGAACTGGACTTTCCTGGGGGCATTTCACTCTCAAGATAATGCCAAACTAGTTCTCCCTGTGCCAAACAGTGGGGAAGGCAAATCAACTGTGATTCAGACATGCTCCTTTTAATAGCTGAAGAAAGTTTAGAAAAATATCTCTCAAAACAATGTTCTCTTAACTTTTATCACAAATAATGGGGGTATTGGATGAGAAAAATATAAAACTATTCTCCAGAGCCATTGTGGAAATTTTCTCAACATAAAACTCTAGTTTTGCCTGAGACCTCAAAGTCATTGGAATATTTTATCCTTCTTAAACAGACTAGAAGTATAATCATGATTTGAATTTATTTCCATAGACAGAGCTAGAGCTGACAATGTACTTTATCCTGTCCAAGTGTATGTTTTAAAAAATGAGGGCACATTTTACTTCACAGGTTGTCCAGTATGTGTGAATCAACAGAGCAACTATTATTACTCCAAAACCTATAACCTCAAGGTTTAAAGAAAGACAGACCAAGTATCCCGATGAATAATGTCTACAAGTATGTATTAGGCAAATGGGATTTTAGGCAGTGTAGGAACCAAGAAAATGACACAGAGCTGAAATTTGGAACTAACCATTAAAATTCACATCAACACTTTCAACAATACCCACCATTTTAATCATTTTAGTGTGTTCTCTCCCACATGGAAGAATACACATTCTCTCTCTCTCTCTCTCTCTCTCTCTCTCTCTCTCTCTCTCTCTCATTCTCTCTCTCTGTGTGTGTGTGTGTGTGTGTGTGTGTGTTTGCGTGTACATGTGTGTGCACTCATGCATGTGTGAGCATGCCCTCATGCATGTATATACATAGGTATCTACATAATTTAGTTAAGTCACCTACCAAATTATCCCAACGTTTGGGTGCCCAACTATATTGATACATGCTGAAACACAAATAAAAAATAAATGGCTATGAGACTATAGGTCTTCAACCCCATCAGAAATCCAGAATGACTGAGTTAACTGAAATTATGGGAAACACAAAGCATAAGCAAGGTGATGAGAGAGAGAAACAGAGAGAAAGAGAGGGGGGCATGGAGGCAGAAGTTCACGTGTCTCTACCAGTCAAAGACATGGTATATATGTCTTTATATATCTAGGTTGGACATTGGGTTACACTTCTGTTTGAGCATTACCAAACTTATAAAGCCTTTGACTGACATTAAAAAAATTTGCATAAAAGCAAAAAGGAAAAGGGGCATGGGATAGGGGTTTTCTCTAGGGAGGGGAAATGGGGAAAGAGGATGGCATCTGAAATGTAAATAAAATATTAAAAAAAGAAGTAAAAAGTAAAAAAAAAAATAAAAATAAAAAAAATAAATGGATCTCTAACCCTATTCAAAACAAGAACTATAAAACTATTGGATTTAGCCAGTTAATGAAAACATGAGATTTTTTGTGTAATATTTTACAGAAATTTAGTGGACCAAAAGAGGTGGGACAAGGACATGTGTCCTGTTATAGTGTCCGCAGACAACACTTTATATCCTGGTAGATCAGTGTTCCTCTAAATCTAAGTATAAAAACTGTTTGCGTGGGCACTTCATATACATGTACATACAAAAGCTCTATTTTTGCCAGATTTTCCACTCAGTGAGGAGTCTATGATCATATGCTTCCAACGTGTTTTCAGGGACATGGATGCAGAAAAATATATTTTAATGGAAAAAAAATTTAAAAGGTAGGGTTAAATAAGTGCCTAGCAGCACATGTGTTTCTAACTCACAGACCTTTCTTTCCATATTGAGACTGTGTTAAACCCATGTGACCTCTTTCTGGGGTCTTAAAAATAGCCTAGCAGCCTCCTTACACAGCTGAGCACAGAGACCTGTGTGAAGGCATGACTGTGCAGTTTTACAGAAAGTAAGTCAATACACAGCCAAGACAATCCCCTGCTCTCTCTACACATACTTCTCCAAATGCTTTGACCTGTGGCGAATTTACTTTTCTCTGAAACCTCAACTGTAATTACATTAGCAACATGCCACTTAGCATTAATTGCACAGCGTCTTGTAAAGTTTCGCTGCTGGAAGGAGCCAAGAGCTTCAGTGACTATTCTGTTTCTAACTGGATTTTATTTCTCCTTTCTTTTTCCAGAAGGCAAGATAAACAAACATATTCATTCAGTTCAACACTTGTTTCATTGTTCTAATACACAGACACACAAAAAGACACACAGATACAGACACACACACACACACACACACACATACATTTATATGCATGCCAGAGTTGGTTGCTTCCGTCATTTAACAGTAATATAGAGTGTTTCTCAGAACTCAGGAGGTGAAAGAAGGTGGAGGAGCTTTGTAAGTTCAAGACCAGTATGGTCTATAGAGCGAGTTCCAGGACAGCCAGGGATTCATCGAGAAACTGTCTCAAAAAAAGTAAACCAAAGGAAGGAAGGAAGGAAGGAAGGAAGGAAGGAAGGAAAAGAAAGATGGCTGCAGGGAAGAAAGTGAATAGGCATCCAGAAGAGGAAGGAGACTCATAAGTCCATTAATGTTAGAGTTTAAATTAAGAGTTTCTTCCTGAATTTGTGTGTGTATGTGTGTGTGTGTATGACACATCTCAAGGAGGAATGATTTACTATATATGTTCTGAGTTTTGAAATAATCCTTTAACTTTTGCCATGAACTTCACCTCTATAAGTCATATTATGATAATTATCGTTAAAACAGACTGCAGTTATTGTAAAAAGGGAGTGGTGGTAAATATGCTGGTTTTTAAAGTTATTGTCACTTGGATCCTTGCAATGGGAAAGCTATCAACAGTAAGTTGTATGTGACGTGGTCATTCTGCATCTTGGTGCTCGAGGCCGGGTGCGTTATTCCTCTTTCCCTCCCACCTCAGCCATCACTGACCCTACAAGCTGCTCTGATAACCTGCAGAGAACTCAGGCAGGACCAAGTGCAGTTGCTGCCTCTCTAACTCACTCTTTGGCCTCCTTTTTCAGATAAATCGCACAAGCAGGATCATCAAGAGGGAGCAGGGTGTAGTGACTTCAATTCCAACAGGCCATCCAAATGCTCTCAATTTCATGCTTCTCTGACCAGCTTTATTTATAGGAAAATAGATCTCTATGAACAAATACTTGGATTTGATCAGTCAAATACACACACACACACACACACACACACACACACACACACACACACACAAACACGGTTTAATAGTATTTTTGAGCTCTTTGCAAGAATTTTGATGTCTCTATTTTTAGTGATATTTGAAAGAAATCTAAGTACTTTCTCAAAATGAACAATCAATAAAATACGTATTTCTGTAAATAATACAGGGGCTCCTTTTTTCTAACGTGCACACCTAAGCAACAAAGATTGCTCGAAACTAGAGAAAAAGTTCTAACATAATTTGAAATTAATAATTGCAAATTTAATACATGAAAATCAGTCACTATCTTTTTATCTTCATGATAATTCTTTGTTCTCAAAGATATCTCTATGTTTTTGTTTAAATTTGATACACAACAGTATTAAATTAATATTTTAATTCAAATATTACTGCCATATAGGTGATTATAAATTATATTACCCTCAGGATTTGCCGGGAAAAAGAGTTAAAAATTATACTAGAGCAAAATAACAGATAACCACTCATAGTTACATTATTTTCAAAACTTTGATTTTTAAAGAATTATTTATTTTATGTATTTGAATACATAGTTGCTGTCTCCCAATACATGAAAAGAGGCCATTGGGTCCCATTACAGATGGTTGTGAGCCACCACGTGGTTGCTGGGAACTGAACTCAGGACCTCTGAAAGAGCAGTCAGTGCTCTTAACTGCTGAACCATCTCTCCAAGCCCAAATAGTTACATTGTTTATAACTATAATTTAAATAAAGATTAATTTAATTAATCTGTATTAAAAATATAAATTATATAATTAATTTCAAAGAAGATACCTACAATTTTCAGTCATTGAAATTACAAATTATGTTTATCCTATATGAAGTAGTATTCATGTCAGAACATAAAGAACTTTGTGGCTGTCAGTGTCTGGTGACCTGTGGGAGAGTCATGAAATCTGGATTCATGAGACAGCTTTCTACTTGTGTGTGCTCTGCTATCCTGATATAATGAATGGCATTTTCCCTCTTCTATGTCTAAAATGGTGTAGGGATGGGAAAATGGCCTGTTCAAGCTCTTGTTAAGTAATCATGAGGACCCCAACTGGGACAAACAGCACCAGAGTAAAAGCAGGGCAGGCATGACACCTTTTCATTAATCCCACTTTAGGGTGAGTGGAATCAAGGATTCCAATCTGTAGCAAAATAAAAGGCTAACAAGCCAACTGGCAATGTCTTGATTCAATTGTGAGAACCTGCCTTAACATATATATGTTGAAGAATGATTGAAGAAGATACAGAATAGCAACCTTGATTTCCACATGCATGCATACATGGGTGCACCTACAACCCTAGACACATACTCATACACAGACAAACATATATAAACATGCATGCCCATGATAACGTACATAAAAAACCAAGGGAGTAAAAATGTATAGTAATCTTACATTCAGTCATAGTAAATGTTCCACTGTGGCATCTCAAAATGATCAACTACCAGGCTTTCTATGTATTTATCTTATACATCTCTGAGTGAGCAAATATACCACGTGAGGAAACAACACTTATTGGAAACAAGGTAGGGTGACAAACTTGAAGTTACAGATACACTTACATAAGTTAAGCCTCAACTTGCCCATGATGAAATAAGGGAAGACACCATCAAAGAAATGGATTCTTTCTGTCTTTCTTTTGCCTTCCCCTCCCTCCTTCCTCCCCTCCTTTTTCTTCAAAAATGGTTCGAAGACTAAATTTGACTTGAGTATTCACAACATATACCCCAGAAAAGTCTGAAAGACCCTGAATGCTTTGTCAATATGGTTCATTTTGATAACAAAATGCCTTATTTTTTTTCCTCAAAGGTAAATGCAGCAAGGCTCTGAGTTCTTAGATGACTCTCTATGCTTCCTTAGTCTTTTGGTAGCTTTTGTTTACTCCATAGGTAGAAGTTGTGTGAGACAAGAGATGTTTGAAGAAGCTCAGAACACTAATATAGAATATTTTATCAGTCGTATGTGCACGCTGTCTGGGATAATCTCTGACACATTCATTGGGGGTTCTCTAATGTTGCCCCTACAACCAGCATGGTTGAGTTTGTGTCTGAACTTTACAGGACCAGAAATTCCCAGATGTTTGATCAAACATTATGTCGGGCATGTCTCTGATGATTTTCTTGGGTAACTGTACAGACTTGCGTGAAGCAGGTTACTCTCCCTCATATCTGTTGGTGCACCCTATCATTTGAGTTTTAAAGAGAACAAACACGTTTTCTAGTTGACCTGAGATATTGGTTCCGGCATCTTCAGACTACTGCCTTTAAGACTAAATCCTCATCATTAGATTCCTTGATTTTCTAGCCTGTCCACTGAAGAGCTCAGGACTTCTCAGTTTGCATATCTGGATGGTGCAATTTCTTCTTCTATTGTATATTTATATACTATATTATTTACCATATGTATTTCACACATACACATATAACACACACACACACACACACACACACACACACACACACGTGTGTGTGTGTGTGTGTGAGAGAGAGAGACAGAGAGAGAGAGGTGGAGAGAGAGAGACAGAAAGAGAGAAGGAGAAGGAGAGGGAGAGAGAGAGAGAGGGAGGGGAGGGAGAAACAATATAATCCAGCTGGGCATGCTTCTTTGAAGAAACTTGACTAATGCATGCCTTTATAGGGGAAGAATCAGGAGAATATTGTCACAGATTACCTATGTGACACTCCCTATCAAACAGAGAAATATGCATCTTTCATTAAACTCTGACCAACCAAAGTATTACTTATGCATTCAAGGTGTCCTTTTTCCTGCTTGACGCTCCAGGCCCTTTGCTCCCTTATTTGCCTTTCGTGCAAAGCACTCCTGAGTCTTCTATCACATTCACACATTCCACATATATGTTGACCAGGACCCACAGAGACTTTTGAGATACCTTCTCAGTGAGGAGCATAGCTTATAAACCTCAAAAACTTTATCACAAACCCAAGTGTTGTTTGCGCAGAGGTTTCAGAGAAGACTTGGGCAATCATTAGCCCTTAATAGAAAGCTAAACTAAACTAAAATATATCCATCATTTAATTATTCATTCATTGTCTCAGTTTATACTTAGATTATTCTCTGTATTCAAGATTATACTATAGACTCAATGTGTGCATGACTACATACACAAAGTAATTTCACACACTAGCTTTTATAGGCAACATGTCACTTCTGTACTTGAAGATTATTAGATACTGGGCCAGCAAACAATAAATATATAAGGTGTTGTATCTAAGTGTTTACCAAGAAACCTAGTTTCAAGCACTGTTTTTGTGTTTGGAAGCACAAATATAACCACATTATATTTTACAGAATGAGATACAAAAGATAGCTCTACATTCTTTTGTACACTAAAAGATAAAATAGTTCATTGTGAACCTTAGAAACATTTACATGATAAAAGTTTTTCTCCATTCTATCTTTCTCTGAGTTCACAGAAGAATATACTCTATTAAAGAAAAGCCTGGTTCTATAATAGTGCTGGGCAGAATTACCTTCTAGTGGTCATTTGTTTTTAAAAAAGAAATTACACTTTTTTATTTAAAGTCATTATTTTCAAATACTCCCCAAACTGCAGAACAAGGCATCAAAAGGAAATAGGATTCATGTCTTTCATCATTCAGCTTGCTGTGCGTTAGAAGCATGGCGTTCTAAATTCTTGATGTTCAGAGTGTATCAATACTTCATAAGACACTTAAATTAAAATTTTATTTTCAAGACAGGCAGAGATGAATGGTTTGTGTTAGTTATCTTGTTTAAAAGATAAGAAAAATTGCAGATACTTTGAGAAATAGTCAAGGTTTGTGTAAAATATACATGAGTTGGGGTTCATTCACAGATATATATATACACACACACACACATAATTTTACTTATTTATATTTCAAATGTTATCCCCCTTCCCGGTCTCCCCTCCCCATGCCCCCCATCTCATTCCCCTCCCCTTTGCCTCTATGAGGGTGCTCCTCCACCCACCCACCCACTCTCACCTCACTTCTCTAGCATCCTCCTATGCTGAGGCACCAAGCCTTCACAGGACAAAGGGCCTCCACTCCAATTGATACCAGATAAGGCACAGAGACACTTTTAACTGTAGTACCTTATGCAATGCTATTCTAGTAACAGAGCTAAAGTAATGCCTCAGGGAATTAACTCACATTCCAATCAACCGTGTGCCTTGATGTTCTAAGCAATTGTACAATATGTCTCACAGCACTGTGCATACAAGTATTTCAAACGTCTTTGTCCTCATTAATGTAATGTTTTAATGTTCTCATCCTCCCTGGTTTACCTATAAACCATCTATCTAAGTGAAATCCTTTAATACTGATATATAGAAACACAAACTATGTCAGGGGTAGCCTTGCTTATGCAGTGAAGGCCTAAAAATGGCTTGAGTCAGACATACATGCCTGCTAACACAAAGTCTTGGGCTCTGTGGAAAAACACAGAACAAATAGCTATAGACCTTGTAGGCAAGAAGCCTTAGTGGAAATTTACCAGCTTGGATAAGAACAAGTAGTCATAGGTCTTGTGGATGTGTGGCCTTGGTGGAGGGTACCAGCTTAGATGGAAATGAGTGAATCATAGACAGAGTCATAGTGACCTGTTCCCTGAACCTTTACCTAGCCAATACTCTGTTTCGGAAGATATCTGTGCTCCCCCTGAGAACACCTACACTACTGCGTCAGCCCTTTCTCCACATCCTGCCTCAATGTGTATATAACCTCTGTGTGAAAAAATTAAAATCAGTGGTTTGATCAGACAAAAAAACCCCTACAAACTTAGTTATCAGTTGTAATAAATATAAAATTTTAGTAAAATTTCTTGATTTTTATCTTATATAAATTCTAAAGCTAAGCAGATTCCTAACAATGTTTTTGTTTGTTTGTTTTTGTTATTGCTATCTGAGTGTTAGTAACCCTCCCCTCCGTAAAATTAATATGCCAACATATAATGACAGTGTAGTATTAAAAGGTTAGGATGGTTAGGAGTTGATTAGAGTGTGGAGCCTTCAAGAATGTAGTACCGCTGTGGAGTGAATCCACAGAACAGCCTTTCCTTGTCTAGTGCATGACTGAATCTGAAAGAGACATCTGCAAGAAAGCAGACCTCAGAACAGGAGAGATGGCTCAGTATGAGGCTTGCTCTTTTTGCAGAGGGCTAGAGTTCAGTTCCCAGCACCTACATCACTTGTCTCACAAGTGTATCTAACTCCAGATCCAGGGGATCCTGTGCCCTCTTCTGGTCTATGCAGGCACCACACATACATAAACACACACAGATACACACTTAACTGAAAAAAACTATTTTTTAAAGAATATAGATCTTTGCATACCAAACTTGCTGGTGTTTTTACGCTTTATTGACAGCATCCATTCCTGTGGGCACAGATAGCTACTGCACAGAAACTACACACTATGGTTTATGTTTCAGTATCCTAAATAAACCAAGAAATTCATTATTTCCCCTTTTTGGCTCGAGAGACTTGGCCTACCTACCTTCAGCCTTGTATTTCTTGCTAGAGTGGAGATGCATGGAAATTAGGCTCCAGATGATTTACATCTGGAAATCATAAATGCAAAAATCTTGTCACAATGCACTTTTAAAATATTAATCATAAAAGTAAGTGCTGCAGCCATGTGGTAAACATTAAAAAATTAAAAGTTTATAAGCAGCTGTATCCCTTCTGAAGTCTGCGACTATGTGACAGTCCTATCCTGTTCCCAATGGCTCAACACAGTGATTGCTCCATTCCTCATCTAAAGCATCTTCTGTTGTGTAACATACAGTGTATTCTTCACACAAATTCACATATACACAGATTGCCTCTGCCTTTCCTCTTCACACATATCACTGCTTAACACATATCTGATCAGTACCTGCCATTAACATTTCTGTCAGAGAGAGTTTCTTATGCTTTTTAGAGCTGTAAAGACTTAAATTATATAAAAGTAACAGTTTTATATGAAAATTCATGAAAGGCAGTTATCGTGGTTAATTCAGATACTTTGGTATCACCAACAAAGCAAAAACATGTGACCCTTGTGCAGATGTGTCCATATGGCAAATTTCAAGAAAGAGAATTGAAATATCAGTGAGTATTTGGATTACCATTACCATACATACACAAAATAGTCTCTATTCTATTTAACAATTTCTAGCACGGGTGTTGCTAGACAAAAGTATTTTCATACATTTTTCCAGAGTGTTCGATGAGGGCGGCTATCTGTCAATGTAGCTCTAGCTTTTATTACACAGAGAAAGTTGATATGGGGATATCAGAATAGACTTTTCTGTATGCTACAGGACGAAGAAAAATCAAGACACACACACACACACACACAAAAAAAAAAAAAAAAAACAACTAACCAAACAAAAAGAACCAAAACACTTGCATCAGGTGATGGTAGAAATAAATATATCTAGCAATTCAACTGGACTCAAAGAGACTCAAGAGAATGGACATTTGGATTTGGCCTCCTCATCTCTAAGGATCCCCTCTTCCTTTTTATGAGCGAGGTTAAGACTGCAGAACTATGATGTGACTGAAACAGTTGCCTGTATACAAGTAATCGTTAAGGCCAACACTTTCAAAGCTTGGCTTTAAGTATTTAAGTTTTAACTGCACTTCAAAAGAAGCCAACTATAATTATTCTTAAACACCTGTCTTATCACAATCACTGAGACTAATTTGATTTAATATAACATAAATATTTGTTAATTTTTTCTTTATGATTGTTCAATATGGGATTGCTAGTCTCTAAGCTGGACAATATCTCTAGTATTTTCTCAGGAATCTTCTTCACTATGAGGAAGAAGTATGCAACTATTCATTTTCAATAATGGTTTCATTTACTGTTCTAATGTTTTCTGGGTCAAGATCAACTAAAATTTATCCAAAATATTTGAGAACTTTCTAGATATTTTGAGTGTAATTAAAATTTTTAAAAAGATAGAAAAGCTCTAATGAAAAGACATATTATTATATGAACTATGGATTATGTTTATTTTCATTGCTATTGAGACTACTTCATATTTCATTAAAAATATTAACAGGCTTAAGATTTTTCACATTTACCTCATAGATATAAGAATATATTTCTAATTTAAGAAATTTTTTGAAGAAGCATCATAAATACAAAATTAATCTGTTTTACTGTGAATTTTAATTTTTTATCTTTTATTCTAACATGGGAAAATCCTAAAAAAAAAAAAAAAAACACTTCCAGCAATGCAAAATAAGTTAAGATACTCAACTTCCAAATTGAAAGGTGAAATATTTCATAGTTTTATATTTACACTGAATTTGTATATATATACACATACATACACACATGTGTGTATATATATATATATATATATATATATATATATATATATACACACACACGGGGTGCAGGAGAGAGTAAATGGGAAACCTAAAGAGGTGAACACATTAATGTCCTCTTTCATTAGATAAGACAACTATGAGCTGACTCTTAAGATAATAGTTTTTCATTAACAGCTTAGGTTATATTATAGGAGATTCACATAACTGTCAATGGAAACTCATAGCTCTATGCCTCCTATTTCACAAACTCTTATCTCTTTACTACAAATTACAAAGGCTGGTATAATAATAAATAAAAATAAATGCCCTGGCAATTACAGACTACGGTCACAAATTTAAAAAGCTACAATACAATGTATTTTCTCCAGGAAAATTAATTATTCTGATTCTAGGCAGCTCAATAGTCAGGATTCAGCCACCAGCTGGCTTATATGTACAGTCTGAGCATTTACCAGCAGGCTTCTGCATTAGTAACAGCAAGATT
This sequence comes from Rhabdomys pumilio, assembly GCA_030674055.1. Taxonomy (NCBI): domain Eukaryota; kingdom Metazoa; phylum Chordata; class Mammalia; order Rodentia; family Muridae; genus Rhabdomys; species Rhabdomys pumilio. The sequence goes on along the minus strand of JANHMN010000001.1, from coordinate 254,718,993 downwards.
CCAGTCCACAGAAGAATACTGAAAATGCTATGTATAAATGGTTCACTCTCGGAGAGTCCTTGAGGCATAAGTGTTTTATCCCCTTAAATGTTGAGGCTAACTTGCACCACATGATGTCATCAGGATTAATTCTGAGGAGAGCAAACATAGGGAAGAAAATAGTTCTCTGTAGAGCATCCAGAAATGGGGATCTTGGAATTTAGAATTTCTGTATTTTAAACACACACACACACACACACACACACACACACACACACACACAAATATTGATCACAGGGACAAATGGCCTCATTTCGTATTTTCAAGAACCAAGTTTTCAAAAGGTTGCTCATGATTTCCCCAGACATAAAGTATCACACAGAAGCAGGCCCTACAACTACAATATAACTTAGCATCCTGAGAACTGTCTCCATTGACAAGGAAGGACACAGTGACTACTGCCCAGATAATGACTCTTTCCTAAAAGTTGGCTCAGATAGACCACAACTCCCTTGATTGGATGAATATAACCAGTAGTTCATTTTCCTCCGTGAATGAATTTTAGGGTATGTCATTAATCTGCTGCTTGAACGTCAATGTGGAAAATAGGAGGGGCGGGGATACATGGATGGATACCGGACTTGCAATAAAAAAACAAGGAAGGTGGTGATGGAGAATTAAGGATGGCGGTAATGATATGAAGACCTGTTTCCACTTTTTGCTTGTTTTGAATTTTATTTGATAAGCTGTGACGGAAAACTCCAGTGTCAGAAAGTTCAAAACTCCCTTTTGCAATTCAAGCAATTTCAAGACAAACCTGATCTATTTAAGACCCCGTCTCAAAAACAGAAATGGGGTGGGGGAAAGCAAGTAAATGTGCTTGCTTTACAAGCAAGAAGATCTGAGTTTTAGCACTACTAACTATGTAAACATTCAGCATGGAGGTGAGTCTGTGTACACCCAGCAATGAGAATCCAGGGACTGTCAGGTCCGTGGAGCTTTCGGGTCAGCCAGTCCACGCAAAACAGCAAACTCCATGAGTGAGGCAAACTCACTCCAAAAAGTGAGGCAGAGAAAGACAGAGGATGCTACTTGAGGACAACCTCTAACCTCCACACATACACATCGGCACACACACCCCTCAAAAATGTGTGCACTTCTATACACACAATGAAGGAGGCCCCAAGTTATGATTTATGGGGTTACATTTACAACTCTTAGTATTAGCAATTATACTATGGGTTAATCAGATGTAGTCCCAGTACAATCTCTAAAAATATACTTATACACATACGTATATGATCTTCCATTAGCCCTAGAAAATCCTGTTGCATAGTCCTGAGAGATCAAGAGCATAAAAAATCCAATAGTATCTTAAAATTATATAACATCAGTTCCAATTTTACTTCTCTACATATATTTGTTATATTTGAGGTTACGATTTAAGATTATAATTTAATTTAATTATATCTCTCCTCCTTTTCTTGCTTCAATCCTCTCATCTACTCTTCCAGTCTTTTTCAAATTCATGGCTTCTTTGGTCTCTAAGTCCCTTAAAGATACCTGGGAGGTTCTTTACTACAGAAAACACACCTGTAATTTTAAACAGAGCATTAAAATGGAATCTGTGAGTTATTCTCCAAAGGAAATACTTCCACCCTAGTGCATATACCTCCATTTAATCTTAGTTCCCTTGAGGCTGTTGTTAAGTTTCAAAATCCAGTAGGAATTGGCAATGACAGTGAGGAGTACGGCGGAAGCCATGGCGATCCACTCATGTTCACTTTCTTTTCTATAAAGTTGACTTAAGCTTTCCCCAATAACTCCATTTCTTCACAGATGAGTGTAACCATATGTCTAAGCTCTGGAGATCTAGAAGTAGAAGGTGCAAGCATGACTCCATTCTATGTCCATTAACACTTTGAGATTCTCCTGTTTCCTTCTCTCTTCCCCAGCACAGAACCCTTAACTCATGTGCACATCCTAGCATTTGGAAGTTAGACTTCCACCATCTCTTTATATGCTTCATTTCTAGTTGGAAGAATTCAAAGTTTCTCATTTCTAGATTCATATAGACTAACATCATTCAGTCATTTCAAATTACAAGAATGCTTATAGTATTAAAAACAGACTTCTCAGACAAACATAAAATACATAATACAGTTAACCCATTTTAAAACCACAGAGAAAGGAACACATGCAGGGTTGCGGCTGTCCAGGAAGAAGAGGTGATGAGCTGGCCGAGTAGTCACATCCATGTGCTCCACAAGCAATTCACACCTCTATTCCCAGACTAGTGAGTTCTGATAGTAGAGCTTTGGTTTGAAGACAAAAATGCTTCCCCATTCAATAGCAACCTCCGAATCTGTTCCCTAACTTAACCTCACTCAGGGGTAAGGTTGTCTTCACTACAATAACAAGTAACACAAATGCACAGATGTAGAAGCACTACACAACCTTAACTTTAGTTTACAAATATCCTGGGACTTCATAGGGTATAGCATCTGAGCAAATTCAAAGCACCTTTCCACAGGAAAAGGCTTGCCCTTTCTCCAATTTGGTTCGTTAAGACTGTCTTGAGAAAGCTCTTGGCTGTCTTCTGCTCACAATCGTTCATCCCACCATCTGATAGCATCTGACTGAACACGCTGCTGAACTCAGACAGATGACCATATGCGAAGGGTGAATTGGCTTAGCCACTGTCACAGGGTTGTGAGTTACAGACCTCACTGCTGGACATGCCAACCACAATGGCCAGGTCCTTGGGAGAAACACATACAAATGCAGGAGCGAAAGGATGCCCCATCACAAGTATAGGATATTCAGTTGTCTGTCCTCTCTCACATCTCTTCTGTGAAGTGGAGCTGATGAACCATGTTACAGCACATTCTAATAATGTATGATTTTTAACAAACTTTAATAAAGTAGGCAAGGTTATGTGAGTTTTCACACTTCTATATTGAGATTTTTGTTGTTTTTAAGTCTGGAAAATTGAGATACATTGTTATAGAGTGACAGTAGCCCTCAAATTCTGCTCCAGGCTTTGACTCCACACCATATAATGTTTGTCCTACATTATCACTTCAGCTTAGAATTAAAAAGTCCTGGATCAGTGAGATGGTTCTGCCCTCAAGAGCACTGGCTCCTCTTCCAGAAAACAGAGGGGAGAATCCCAGCATCTCCACAGTGGTTCTCAATCATTTGAAGTCCTAGTTTCAGGCTGCCTGATGCTCGCTTCTGGACTCCATGGTCACTACAAACATGTTGTGCAGATATATACGCAGATAAAACATTTACTTGCAAAGAATAAAAACAAACAAATCCTTAAAACATAGTTGCGATCACACAGGACGCTGAGTGAACGATGATAACATCTGCATTGCGCTTTTAATTGTGATAATTTCACACTTCCATTGTGCTTCTAGAACCACCAAACACTGAAAGTCCTGCAAAAAGTGGTTGCCAGTGAGGAACTGGAGATTAACAGATGATTAGAGAATTCCTCCAATGTACAAACACGTCACGACTCCTAGACGAAACCCTTTCAACTCAACATAGAGTGAAGCTTTTGACAGCTGCTGTTTTATGTCGAGCCATCAGTGGGCTGCTAGTGAGCTTCTCATTTTTTCATGACATTCCCTTTGAAAGGTAAGCCTCTCTTCATGAACTGATATGTCCATTTTCTTCAATAGACAAAAGAAAAAATTCCTGTGACACAACTTACCCCCCCTTTTTTTTTAAATCTTCTATGGAGCAGAGGAAAATGTAAGGTGTATAATTACATGAACTGTCTTGACAGGCACATGAACTGCCTTAACAGGCAGTTCATGTAATTATTTTCTATTTTGATTTTTTATAATTTTATTCTTTATTATATATTACATAGGGTTTGCCCATACAGTTATATTAGCAGAAAATTCTTATCCAACAAAGACAGAAGCTAGTCTCATTGTTCTTGTCTGTTGGAAGACGTCAAGACAGCAATATGAAGACAGAGTTGTAAGTAGGGCACAGGCTAAGGCAGTGTATAGATCAGCAGAGATTTTTCTGAAACATGATCACTCTGTGATCACTGAAGGCTGCTACTAAAAAAGCACAGCATTAGCGTATATGTCAGGGAATGAGCCTTGTCACTGCCCTGAGCAACTTTCACACCTAGAAAAATATTGTTTAGGGATTAAAGCTTTATTCAGGCATGGCTGTGTATGTAGTGCAGAGGCAGAAGTATCCCAGTTCAAGGCTCATATGGGCCTGGGCTAAACAGGTCCTCTCTCTCTCTCCCTCCCTTCCACCCCTCTCTCTCCCTCCTTTCTCCCTCTCTTTCTCTGTCTCTCTGTCTCTCACATGCTCCCTTCTCCCCCTCACACAAATACATTTATTCAGAGCAATAGTAAGAGCTAAAAAATGCTTACGTTCTTCTCCAGACTCAACATTTTCGTGTTTAATAAAGTAAAACCTTATCTACTTAAACCAATACTTTAACACACACACACACACACACACACACACACACACACACACACACACACGCACGATCCATGCTATGTTATAGATGCTGGCTGTAACTAGTTGTATTTCCATGCGGAGTGTTGTAAGTAGAAGCCTCTGACTTGGTCATATTTTGAAAGTAAGATATGACTTTCACTTAATAATAAATGAAAATTATCTTAAAATGATAAAACTAGTTTTCATCTCTGATGAATATAGGCTAGGGTAGAGGAAAATGATAGTGTTTTGTTTCAACGGGGAAATATGCTACAATGTAAGTGCCACAAAATATAATTTCTGTCTGTTTTATTAACAGATGTATTAATAGTGCAAGGCACTAAACCATGGTGCAGTCTAAATCCAAGATGTCTGCCTCTGCCTCCCAAGTGCTATGATTAAAGTTATGCACCACCATCACCTGGCATGAGTTTCTTAATAAAAAATAAATTATAGATCAGGTGCTACATGGTATCAACTAAAGAAATATTTTCTTAGGCTTATTTGTTGAACTTCTAACCCCGTGACATTACATTTTTAGCAGATATGGCATCTAAGGGGTAATGAGGTCACAAGAAGGGAGCTTACAAACCTACAATTATTGTCTTACTTTGCTGCAAACAGAAGTTTTCTCACCCTTAGACCACAGGAAGGCAGAGAGAACAGGGCCTGTGAATGAGAAGGCAGTGTCTGGCTGCACAGTGATTTTGCTGTCAAATGATCTTGGCCTTTCCAGCCTTCAGACCTGGTAGAAAGCCATTTCTGTTTATTGATGACGTAAGCCCTGGTACTGTGTCCAGCAAAATGATTGGACTGGCAAGGAATAGAACAGGAACAGGGTTAATTTTACATTTTGATGTCCTACAATAGTTCAACAGTCGAATATGGGCTTTCTAAATATGTACTTGTGAGCAACGTGCTCTTAATGGCTTAGATGTGATAAAAACTGGAAAACAAAGCAAGCCTATAAAGAATAATCAGATGGCTTCAGGATTTCCATCTAATTTATTAGTAAGGAGCATAAAAATGTATCTCACAGCAATTTTCATCCTGCGTATCTCTGACTAGAAGCCTTCAAAAAGTTCAAATTGCACCTTAGAATCACAGGAAATTGAGAAGTTGATTTCCCGGGTCTAACACAAACCTCCTCTGTCACCTTCCAATCATGCCAAAGGAACTGCAGCTGTAAAATATCACCCCAACGGCCTGTATCACTGTAATTTTGCTCTAGTCCAGTCAACATTATAAGAGAAACAATTGGTCTCCCTTTCAAATCAAATTCACAGTTTCTCAACCAGGAGAAAAAAAAAAAAACCTTTCCTGATCCTTCTTCCCCATCACATTTCTTGGCTATTTCTCAATAACCTGGCCGAGCTGAATTTCCAGAGCAGCCAATATGCTTCAATGGCTGGGTGGAAGAGCCACTAACATGGGGTCATGGAGCTATGTAGTTTTGACATATTCCCAAAGGTGAAATAGTTTACCTGCAATTAGATTGCAATGCTTTCTTTGCCTCTCCAGCCTCCCCTGAACCACACTTTTCAGGATTCTGATCTTAACTAGCCCCCTGCTACAGAAGAAGGAAAGGAAGTGAGAGAGAGAATGGGAAGTTGTCATTTTGACTCTGCGACATATACTCCTGTATCCCACCCCCCAAATGTCTAACGACAGCAGCTACAAGAGAGCAAGTGGTATCCCAGGTGCACACAGCACCTTAGACTCAGGGTGTGCAGGATGCTGAAGAGGAGACCAGTCTATCACACATGAAGAGCAACAACAGTATAGCAACTCCAGGTGTGCAGGAAGGACAAAGTGAAAGCACTGTAAACGCAGAGTTCATCTGCAGAGTACTTATAAAATCACTGTTGAAAAATGGAAGTGAAGGATTCTGTTCTGACGGATGATCAGGAGTTCCAGACGAACTCCATGTGGATCACGATGTCATGATAAATAACAAATGTAACCTTTTTTCCTTTGCCAGTGAAGACTAAATGGAATCAAATCAATCAGATTTTATTTTTCACAATTCTAAATTTCTACTAGTGCTCTTGTATGTGTGGATGTTTGGGTAAAGTTTCGTGTTTTAATGAAAGTCCATAATGGAATTAAGCCTTAGCATCATATTCTTAACATAAGACTTTAAGGCTCAAATACCCTCTTTGGAACTTTCACTAATAAAACACAACCTTCTACATTTGTTGTGTGTCACTATGATTTTGTTTGATTTGGTATTGTTTCACTATTCAGGATAAAGTGTTTGACATGAAATTCTATACCCTAGGTCACATAACCTCATTTGGCATTTTCCGATTAAAATGTGTTATCTGTTTTCCCTTCAATTATACAAGTTTCATACAATTTAAATCTTTGCTGTTTCTGTAAACCAGTCCTGTTGGGTCATTGTCTTTAAGTATTTTCTCCAGCAAAAAGTCTACACAAAGAACCCACTGAACACTTAATGAAATGCAACATGAGATTCAAACTCTTCCTTCACTCAGACCAGAGACAATTAGGATGTAGGTTGTCCTTGGTCACTTCTACTATTTTAGATTTCGTCAACAGAAGCTGGTTCATGAAGAAGCCTTTTAGAGTGACTTACTTGCTGTTGTTTGAATTTTATTTTATTTCATCATAGCACTGGGATTAGAACTCTGACCCTTGTGCATACTAGTCAAGGGCTCTGCCACTGAGCTACACCCCTAGCCCCATGGGAATGATTCACATCTAGGCCTTTGTGTTATCCCCGCCAACCCCTGTCTTCTTTGTCTTAAAATAGGTCGGAGAGATGGCTCTTACTTCACTATGAGAGGCTTGTATTCTAAGATATCCTTGAAGGCCATATTTAAGTCTGGATAATTATCACCCGTGACTTTTGTGGACCAGTGCTGCTGCTGAGAGCTTTTGGTTTACAGGATAAAATCCAAAATTGAGCACCAGCTCTGAACCACATCACATTTGATGTCATGGTCTCTTGCCTCTTTTTAAGCAAGTATCATCTCCAAGGAACTGTCGAGACTAGAAATTGTTTCCTCTGAGTTGGCTTTTTCATTTAATGAACTGAGTCCTGAGATTCTATAATCTGCACAGGATGTTCTGAGTCTATAACTGAATTTCTTGCATTCTATAACTGAATCTACAGCTGAATCTATAACTGATTTTCTTGCATTCTTCCACCTTTGCTGTGGCTTCTTCAGATTCCAACTCAGCCTGCTGGACTACAAGGTCCTAGGTGTGACAGTTAATCGAATGACAGCTGACCATTTATAGACCTTCAGTCAGAGCAGTGACAATTAGGCTGTAGGTTGTCATCTACGACAATAGACTGTTGACTAGTTACATCCTAATAGATCTTCGATTGGTTCTGACACATGCCAGTATAATAGTCACTAAATGAGAAAATTTGGAATATTTCAATATAGACATATCAACTGAGTTTAGGTGCTATGTTAACTGACAGGTGCATTCGTCCAACATGTTTTGCTTGTTCCAAAGGCATGGTATTATATGTAAATTATTCTAGACTAAAATTAACTTGTTCTCATAAAATAAAAATAGAACATGGATGAGGCCCACAAAATTAATATCAGTTGAAAAAGATAAAGGCACAATATAAAACTTTGATTTCATTTATACAAAATACAGAAGGCAAATGGAGGCAGCTCCCAGATGAACAGTTCTGAGGAACTGGGTCTGACGAAAAGGAATTGTCTACATATGGCTAAGGATCTCCTGGATGTAATGGAATATTTTATCCCTACACTGCGGTAAAGTTGCATAATTCTGTAAATTCTGAAATCCACTGCATTGTACGCTTAGAACTGTTCAAGCATATAGTATGGGGGTTAGTTTTGTATGAGTAAAGAAATACAAACACTAAAGCACATGGTAAAAAATAAGTTTACAATGATGGAGTTCAAAAGGCACAGAGCATACTATCAAAGTATTACTCGACCATGATTCTGTGGAAATATATATGGACTTATCTTTCTCACCTGTTCTTGGCTTGTGGGTGATTGCAGCAACTCTGAATAATCGTAGCCATATAGATATTTTTCCCTAAATCTCCACCTTTATCACCCCAGCTGATCTGCATTTCTATTTCTTTTCCATTTGCACCAATCATAGTGAGTTAAGAGTCAATCTTATTTCAGGGTTATCTCATTCTGACAAATTATATCTTCCATAGCTTCTTTGAATTAAAGGGCACATGTTTGGATATCAGGACTATTATATATATATATATATATATACATACATATATATATATATATATATATATTACACACACATGTATAAATATATTACACACACACACACATATATATATATATATGTACACAACTATTTATGTGCATTGTATATCCATTGTGTTGCTAAATTAATGACAAAATCTCCATAGAAATATTATTGTGATACTTTAAAAACATACTATTAAAATCGTTCTTATAAAGTACAGTATTGACAATTGATGAGATATTACACATTAATTAAAACAAAGACATCGTCATGAACTCAGGAAAGGCATACAGAACCTCCTAAATAAAAAAAAAATTATACATAAGAAAATCAAGTTTAATTAAATGGTAGAAATGGATGAGCAAAGAATGCAGAACAGAAAGTGTTAATTTTTTTTTTTGAAAATGCTCACTAATATCATTGGAGTATGTAGGTTTGTTTGAGGAGGGGTACTGTTTGAGGAGGGGTACTGTTTGAGGAGGGGTACTGTTTG